>PVIJ01001327.1:150450-183667 GCA_004024925.1 Scalopus aquaticus
AAGGACCAGAAAGACGTTCTGGGCAAGTTTTATCCTCTGCAACTTTCTGCTGATTTTAACCCCCTCCTTGGCGCAGCCGCCCTCCCCCCCTCCCCTCCCTCATGTAAAATAGGCCACTGCAGCCGTGATGTCTGAGTCTCTCAACTCCAATTAAGTTAAACCCACGCAAATGTACCCGGCCCTGGATCCTATGAGAGCCCCAGGAAAAGTAAGTCGGGTTCGTGGGATTCAGGCACAGCTTTTACCATCTTTTGCCTTTTCTCTGCTTGCTCTCGCATCTCCCCCCCCCACCCCCCCATTCTGGGAAAACCTCACAAACTCCACAATCACAAAGCAAGTTCGCATTCCTACTCCTGGAATGCCTGAGCACAGGCAGCTGCTGGGCTACTGCATCCAGAGAGGTCAGTCGGAAGCCTTTCAGGCACAGCCTCGGCCCCTAGAAGGAGACGAGGGTGTGTGCGTGTGTCAGACGAGAGGCCCTGTAAGTGTCACTCCCGTGTCACTGTGACAAGAAAATATACTTTCCTCCTCCCTCCCCCTCACCCACCGCAGCCCTCTCCCTAAGAAACTTGTTTTGAGGGATTTGACAATCTTGCAGATAAAGTGCCTGCCGCACGCAGTTGATCATTTCCCTCATGGCTGACCGTCATTCCTTAGCTGCTCTTAGCGGTAGCGCTGTCCCTGCTGCCCCAGGTAACGGCTGAGGGAGGGGGACCTGGCTTAGGTGCCCCGAGCTGTCTGGGAAATGGGCCTTCCCCTTCCTTCATGGATTTTGTAGTGGGAAAGATTAGAAACTAGGAGGTGGGGTTTTGTTTTGTTTTTTCATTGAAACATTTTTAAAAAATTTAATCTGTCAGCAGTCAAATTAGATTATTACGTTTTATTTTTTTGTTTTGATTTTTGAGGGATGTGTGTGAAAGGCGAGGAATGAGCAGAATATTACAGGCAGTGTGAGTGGAAACTTGGAGTATTTTTTTGAGGCTAGCAGAGCAGAAATTTGGAGCCATCTCCATCTCGTAAGATGCTTTTTTCCAGCTCTTTAAGTGAAAGATATAAAGGGAGGGGAAGCTGGGAGGAAGAGGAAAAGTAAGAAGAGCAGTAAGGGAGAAGGAAGAAAGCTGGCCCAGGCCCATCTTGAAGGTACAGAGAAAGTTTTTTCTGAGGTGAAGAGAAAGAAAAGCAAAGCTGTTATGTACCCCAGGGACACAATCTTAGTGGGGATGGAAGATTTGAGTGGTAAGGGAGGCACACTGGCCCCCGGGTTCTCTCTCGTCCAGCAGTTGGGCGGTTGGCACCTCAATTTGAATTGCTGGGTGAGTAGTGGGGGGTGTGTGTGCACGCGCGTGTGTATATGTGCGTGTGTGTGTGTTTGTGTCCTTGCTTACGGTCTTGACCATTGAAACCTCTGCTTTAAAAAAAATTTAGTCAGTGGGAAGGAAAAAACCAAAAGCAAGAATAAACGGTCAACTCAGCTGTGCCCTTTCATTATGTCTTTTTCTTAGCAGTTTTTGGGGGAGGGCAGGGAAAGGGTTAAAAAAGAGATGGGGAGGGGAGGAGAAAAAGTTTGACTTTCCTTGCAATCCTTAGGGTTAAAGAGCCAGGCAGAGCCAGCTCCCAAGGTGCTAGGGAGCCGGAATCTGGGAAGGGGGGTGTGGGGGGGGGTTGGGATTTCTTCTAACAAATATATTTTTCCCCTTCACCCACCAGGGTGGGCTGCATTGGAGAAAGAGAAGGAAGAATGACATTGCCTCATAGAGGAACATACTTGCGAAGCTTGAAACAGTTTTGAGTGATCGGGTTTTTACAGTAGGAGGCTTGTGTGTAAACTCTGCATTCTACTTTCAGATTTAATGCTGACTTTCTGTGGCTCTGTCTTTAGTTGTATTTATTTCACTTTCCAAATTTAGCTGTGGCCTTTAGGGTAGCAGTCTCACTTGTGGTGTTGGTATTTTCTAAATGCAATAGAAAATGTGTTTTGGAGGCTGAGTTGACGGGCGAGGTGCCGTGGATGGTGAGGAGGAAGGCCCTTTTGCAGTCCCAATTTTGGGCTCACAGGATACATTTTACTCTGTTCAACTAGTGGCTCAAACCCTTTGTCACCCACTGGAGGGGCATTTACTTGTTTGGAGGCGAGTCCTTAGTTCTCTTTTTTATTACTTTTCTTTCGTTGTTGAACAGCCAAACACGGAACTTCTGTACTGGGTGATAGGCTCTCAGATCTGGTTTTTGGGGGGGAAGGAGAAATGAAATAGATGAGAGACTCTTCAGTGTCCTTGTGTTTTCAGAGTCATGAGTGAAATCGTCTGTCGGGTGAAAACACCAAGCGCTAGGTGGTTCTCTCGTGGAGCCCGCAAAAATGACAGATGGAGGGCTTGGTTTTCCTTCCTGGCCCCGTGCTACTTCCTACTTCAGTTGTGCAACTTTAAGGAGTTGTGGGAAGCGAGGGCAAGTGGGCACAACGAATGTGTGAGTTGTGTGGCCGCACATCTCCCGCCTAGCACCGTCTCCCCGTGTTGAGATTTCTAAGAGGGTTCCAGACCTTTGTGTAGTCAGATCGCTTGGGTTACTGCACAGCAGGCCCGCTGCTTCGCTGACGGGGAAGCCTCCATTCCCCACGTCCTATGAGGAGGGAGTCGCTTTGAAAGGGTCAGTTCCCGACTGCAATGATACAGATATTATGATGTTTGTATTGTCACAACAGGCTGCTGCATCGGCATTTTCTAGAAGCAACAGAGCCTGAAACCTTACATTCTTAGGGAAACCTCCCCTTTGTGGTTTGGGGTTGATGGGGAGTAGGGGGGCTGGCCCAGCTATGTCATGGAATTCTTCTGCAATATTTTGGAATGCGATGAAACCCTGACATGCCTCTTGATTACATGCTTCTGCACACATTGGAAGGTATTTTTTTTTTGCAGTTGAGCTTTGCCTGGGTTATTCCCACATTACCTTCAGCTTCCAGCTTGCCAGCTTGCAATTTTGGAACAGTCTCAGGGCCAAATAGAGCAGAACAGTGCTGGTCCGTCTTGGTGCCTTCCTGCCGTTCAGTCTGTCTTTACTGAACTATGCTTGGGCATTTGTGTCTGTTGACCCCGCAACAAAACCTCATCCCTCCCTGTGCTCAGGTTGTTGGTTCTTTTCTAAGGAGAAATTTACCTGCGCTTGGAAAGAACAGCTGTTTCTCCAGCTCTTATCAGGACAAATGTGGCAGGCATGAATTTCAAATATGGTCTCGGTTGGAAAGTGAGGCACAGGGTAGAGAAGGAAAGCAAGACACTTTTATCCATCTGTTCATGGTAAATAAATAGAAAGGTGGTATCGGATTTTGTTCACCACTTCTTTTTCAAAATCCCCAGGATGTAATAATCATTATGAACTTAAAATTTATTCTGAATCAAAATTGGTGATTTCCTTTCCATTTAGGAATTCCTAGATTTGGGGTGGTTGTGTTTGGGGTGGGGGGCGGAGCAGGAGTGGCCTGGAAATCATTATTTTTAAAAAATTGTTTTGAATTTGAGCTTTTGGATTTCTTCATTTGGAATAGGTTAGATTTATTCCTGGCTCTGTTTGGAAAATCTGCTCTCCTAGAAACATCTGTACCCTCTTACCCAATTCTTAAAATCCTCTGCAAACTCGGACACTTAACAAGACTGATTATGCGAACGTTGATCATTTAATACTCAAGTAGGGGAGAACGATCTTGCAGGGGGGTGGGTGGATGTTGCAGATTCCTTAGAAATTACTTAGGGGTGAAGTGGCTGAGACCTGTTGGAGGATTAGGACAGTCAGTGGGGACCCCGTTGATCCTTCTGCACCCCCCTCACTGACCTCCAAGATGCTGTGGCATGCTCCTGGAGGGAGGCGGGCAGAAAGAAAAGCCTGGGAACTCTGTGTTCAGGGGCGAGCGTGGATGGGGCAGGCTGGTGGAGATGCAAGCTTGCAAGCGCTTTAAAGGTTAGTTGGGGGAAGTACAATGGGATGCCTTCTTTTTATTGGGAAATAAATGAGAATGAGTGGAAATAAATTATGTTTAATGAACTTAACTGGAAGTCATTGTTCAGGAGCCTGTGAAAGCAAGCTCTGCCGGGTCGGGCCTGGGCTGCGGCATCACAAAGCCCAGCAGCTGGAGCACATCTTTATGTTCCAGGTTTAAACATCCCCCTTCGCGTGCTCATTTCCCCACCATGGCACCTCCAGTCCCTCTCCCACCCCCCTCCTTTTTGGAGGGGATTAGGAAAAGGTTATTAAGAAGAGATGAATTTGGCCCTCTGGACCCCTAACGCTTGGCGATCTGTTTGGGGTGTTACCAACTGAGTTGTTATATTATAGAAGGGCAAAAACTAAAAAAACAAAACAAAGATGAAGAAGGCCTAGCGCTCAGGCTGGTTTGAATTAATTCTATGTATATGCATGTGTGTGTGAGAATTTGGATGAAAATTGACTGCACATTTCTTCTCTCCCTGCCTGCCCTGTTCAATCATTTCCCTGCAATGAAGAATTTTAATGCCTGTGTGAGCACATGAGAAAGTATGAGTCGGCAGAATTTTGTACACGGCAGGGAGAATCTTCTCTCTTCCTCTTGCTTAGTGGATTTGATCACAGAGAGGAGGAAGAGGTAGGGGAAGAAAGTCAGCCACTGCTAATTTACAAAACAAGTAAGCAGCACCCTAAATGTCAGACTCCCATGGGTGGTAGAAGCTGCAGCTTTGCAACCTGCTGGGTGGGTTATTCCGTAGTAGCCAGGCCAGGTGCTTTTCTGCAGCTCCCAGGCAGAACTCCGTGCTCTTAACCACCTCATATCTCCAAGCAAAACTCAACCCTGTGAAGCCTCCTCTCCTTTATTTATTATTTGCAACAGCAGTGCTGTGGCTCTCAATGGAAGTCTTGTCCAGGGGAACAAAGCACCATTAGCTGGGGGCAAGGCCTTGGACAGAAAGGAGCAGCGTTCAGCCATGAAGGGGGCTGCACTCCACAGGCCTGGCTGGCCGGGCTTCCGGTCGCTGCGTGGGGAGAGCACCAGGGTAAAATGGTCCCAGAAGCCCATTTGACCCAGGGCGGAAGTCCGCCTGCCGTCCTTCTCTGCTGCGTGTATGGGAGGTTGGCAGGACCTGACAGCGAGGTGTTCAAGTTGGGCTGGGCCTGCCTGTGCAGGCCAGATGCTGGGCCCTCGGGGTGACTCCTTGGGGTCACTTCAGCAGCTGGAGTGGTTGCTGACTGTTGGTTGGGAGTGGGTATCATGGACATGAACGTGGCTGACAATTCCACCCCCTCTGGTTCTCAGCCTGAGAAAAGAGGACTAGTTGAGTCACCAAGGGGTGGCTGATGAGTGAGACAGCCCCTCCCTCGCCCCTGCCCCTCCTCCTTGCCCAGGCTTCGTGCATCCAGTGACGTGAAACAGCTAGTAACCGTCTGCTAGTTGCCATTGGCCTTGGTGCAGCTGCTGGGAGCGGCCCCTGGAAAATGCACAGAGATGCGCTATAAACCCATTATTTTGTGTAGCCCTGGTGTGAACGGCATCCCGTCCTGAGGCTGATTTCAGACCCTGGGAGGGCTGGTAATCTAAGACCACCAAAGTCCTTCCACATCCACCCGAGGAGGGGCAAAAGGCTGACAAATACTCCTCTGTGCTGCTTTTGTTTTATTGTGCTGGGCTCATAAAGGCACTTTCTGGCCCCATTTTTCTTGTGCAGAAAGGGAGAGCAATAGGGGAGTGGTGAAGAGGAGAGCTGGCGGGGAGGCCAGCGCTTGCAATGGCTCTATTTGTTTTCAACATCTGTTGATTAATAGGTTGGAGGTGAATGCCAAGCTCTCATTCCCTTCGGGTTCCCTACAGTTACAGAAGGTTGAGGGGTTGGGGTGAGAGGAGGGCTCGCAGGGGGACCTGGAAGTGCTGGAATCAATCTTTCACTTGCCAGCTTCCAAACCATGAGCGGCGTTAGGACGGGTGTGTGGGCACCTGGCCACAAGGGTGGCAGGACCGAGTTGCAGAACCTCCTGAGAGGTCAAAGGTCAGCCACAGGGGTGTGTGCCCCCTACCCCCAAATGAATGCTCAGTGAACACTTGGTGGTGGGAAAGCTTTGTGCTCTTTGCGGACTGTTGAAAGACCCTTTCCTTATAATTTAACTATTTAGTGTTCAAAACACATAGGCAGAACCCCGGGAAGGCTTAGCTTTGGGCCGTAGTCATTTCTTTAGGTAGGAAGCATGAAGTTTGAATGATGCCAAGTCAGATGAGGATTTTGATGGTTTTTAGATAAGTATTATTTCTTCATTTAATGGGTTCAGTTTTTTAGCGACTTTTTCTTTAGTGTCGTGTCCACCAAACTGACCCCATGCGACGTGTCTGTATCAGCAGAATCCAGCTGGACCTTGAGACTGCTCATATCTGTATTTGAGAAGCAGAAACAGCCCATTAAATTGTCTTTGCTTTCTCTGATCAGCCACAAAAAGCCCTGCTAAAAATACTTATAGTACCCTGTGGCAAGGCTGTCCTGGCTGGGGCAGGGAGCCATGAGCTATTTCTAAGGGGTGGGGGCCTGGAGTAGTAAGGGACATTGTTGAAACTGTTCCAGGCTCCAGACACCCGTGGGTGTGGTTTGGGGGTGAATTTCCTTGGTGAGCTCTCCTTGGGCGAGCTCACCCCGTCAGCATGGCAGCGGACCCCATTCCTGCTCCAGTCTCCGCGGCCACTAGTGGGCCGTGGAGTTGGGCCTGACACCACCACCTCCCTCCTGTCGCCTGGGACAGGTCCCTCAGCTACTGTGTGGGACAGAGGGCTGAATAAAGGGCTGAAGGAAGAATGTCACACTCAGCGCTGGGCGTGGTGGGGGGACGCAGCTGTGAGGGGTGCTGGTGCTGACTTTGGGGCTCCAGGAGAAGCAGTGGGTCCTTGCTCGCCTCTCCTGTTACCCTGCCCCGCCCCCCATCAGCAAAGGGTGCTGAGTGCCTCCGTGCGTGGGTGAGTCTCGCTCTGGTGGTGCTGGAGTCTATGAGCACCCACGGCGGGCCTCCCTGAACATACCTGAACTATTTCATGATCATTGACTGCTTTTGTGGCTCCTAGATTCCGCATGTTCTTAAAGGGCGAGGTACCAATAGCTCGGTCTCTCCACGCTGCCTGCCCGTCACCAGCCTGATAATGACCTTGAACTTTAGTTAGTTAACCATCACTGGAGAGAGGTCATGATGTCAAATTTAGATCATTTTGAAGACATCATTCATATTTAGGTAAAGCAGTTCCTTAAGAGGCATCTGGTTTTATGTTGCATTTATTTGCTTTGAACACTGGACTCTGTCTATAAACAGATAAATGGGGGGACAGATATTCCAGGCTGTCGATCCCACCAGCACTGCTGTACAGATTGTTGCTTTACTTTAAATTTTCTGGATGCATTTCTGGGGTAGTCTTTGTCTCTCCGCTAAGAAGGACATGTATTACACGTGAATGTTCTGTCTCAATACAGCCCTTAAAGACCGCTTTAAAGAAGGCGGGCTCTTCGGAGAGAAGAGCAGGGTCTGAGGCACTTCCTGGCCGGTTGCACTGTTCCATCTACATCAGTTTTGCTACCTTTGGGCCCTCACCCTGACTCGCCAGCTATTCTTACTTAGCTTGCAACTCTTCAGTGGTAGCATATAAACGGATTGTTTTTTTCAAAAGAAATGATGAGGGTGTATCTATTATCTCATTTTTAAGAAGTGTTTGCGCTGAGGAAGAACAGCCACAGAGTGTCAGCCTCTTCTTGCCCCATCGTATATGTCCCCCGCAGTGGGGAGTGAAGCGCCTCCTCTTACCCCCGGCATTAATTTCTCACATCAAAGGAGTGTGAGCCTCATCTTCTCCAGCACTCGTTGTTAGTCACAAGTGCTTTTCCCAGAGGCTCTTCCTGTTGCGTCAGAGCTGGGTGCCAGGCGCTGTGCCTGCCCTTTCAACTTGCACAGCCCTGTGAGGTAGACCCGGTGCTCACCTGGAGTTTTGCAAAGATAAAATGAGTGTCCGGGAGAGGCCATGGCAGATAGACCGGTGCAGTAGAGCTTAAGCCTCAGTCTTCCTTCATGGTCTTCACTCTTGGTGGCCGGCAATGGCAGTGGCACCGAATCTGTTCTCAAGGCACCGTCACAATAAAGCACAGCCCTGATGGTTTCTGAAGGACGATGATTGTATTTAAAGAGCACAGCCATTTACTGAAATGAATCTGGGAGGCTGGCTCTCTTCTCCTAAAACTTGAGTTGCAGTTTGAAGATTCTTATGTAATTTATGTCCCACAAGCCCGGCTTGACCGAAGACACAGAGTTCGGGAAGACACTGTCCTTGTCCTAGTGCAGGACTGAGAAAGGTACATGCAACCCCAGCAGTGGTGTGATATGACATGAAAGGGGCTGGGGGGACTCTGAGGCAGGAGAGGCATGCGAACTTTCTGGAAGAACAATCTCCTTCCCTAAAAATGATCTTGGTACTGTCTGGGTGGATGGAGTTGGCAGTTAGACCCTGGAATCTGCAGGTACAACTGTTTCCCCCTCTCTGGCTTAGGAGCCAGTCACTGGAGTGGTGTGTGGCTGTGTTGTTTCATAGGGACCTGTCCAGCACACGTCATAACCAGGAAGAGAACCATGTCCCAGTGGGGCTCCTGTTTTTTTCTCTCTCCTAAATCCAGGCAGCAGTCAAAACTTCAATACCATCACTCCCCCACCCCCCCATGCTGTAGAGTTTTGACTGACCAGGAAACAGCTCATTGGCTCAGGTGTGCAAAGTAATAGCAGGGGTGGGGTGACGGCAGCTAGAATAGGTGCCCATCTTTTTGTTGGGACCCCTTCCTATGTGTCTCTGAGGAGAGGAGAAATTCATTTCTGAGCCCCATGCCAGGCGAATCCACTGTTGCCTTAATGCACTCTTCATCCACTGCAGGGCAAGGGAAGAGTGTTCCCCACATTTTCTGTTAGTCCTGCTTGGAGAACAGGAAGAAAGGAGGGCTTCTCAACTTCAGGCAGCGAACCCTGGCATCAGGGAGCTGCTCCCCGACCAGGAGCCGGACAATAATGAAACCCCACCTCCTGGTGCTCCCTGGATTGGGTCCATGCTTTGGACACTTAACCTGGGTGCTTGTCCCTGCCCGGTGCCTTCTGGTCTGGGATCATGGCTGAACAGAAGAGTCACCTCTCTATGACCCAAGGTACCTGGGTCCTGCACCCATACCTACCGAACCAGGTCTCTCCTGGGAGAAGTCCTGAGCCTGGGGGTTCGTATTTGTGAGGCGTGTCCCAGGAGATGCCCAGCTTGGCCCTGGTGGAGAATTGCGGGTTTCGCTGACCGCAGCCAGCTGCTTCCAAGGCGTTGCCACTCTCCCGAGGTCCTTCACCCCCAAGGCCCTCGTCCCTCCTGCGTGGCTGAATTTCTTCCAGGTTTGCGGCTCCTCCCCGTTTCACCAGGCTGACCTTTCTGTGCCTGGGCTGCTCTGCTCGCTCTCTTTCCAGTGGTTACCGTTCCTGCCCAATAACAAACTCCTGGAAAGCAGCAACCATCATTTTCTTTCCTCTTCCCGGTCTCCATGGTCCGCACACCATCGGACTGGTCCCATCCCCCCAACCCCACCTCTCTCCCTTCCCGTTTTTCCTCCCCACTCCAGCCCACAGTGGGAGCGTGTTTGTCGGTTACTTTGCAAGTCAGAGGGGCCCCCCGAATGAATCCTCAGTGCAGGTCCCTGAGACGCTGGCCCCGGCTGTGAACAGCAGTCCTGTCCGCCGGCCACTGGCTTTGGCCTTCTCTAGACCTCCTGACTTCTGACCTTGGAGTAGCCTGGGTCCCAGGCGTGCTCTGCTCTGCTTCTTTGAATTTCATTGCTTTGTTTGCAAAATGGGAACCCACGAGCCAAGCTCGCCTCCCTCTCTGGACACCCAGTGTTTCTGGGCTCTCGGTAGCTTTGACTTCATTTCCTGTCGTTCCTTCTGGACGGCCTAGGAAGGCCATGTTTTCCTCTCCAAACACACCCACAAGAAAGCTAGAGCACCTTTTAAAGATGCTTTCCCCACAATTAACTGATATGAAATGCTCTTCCCATGCTATATCCCTTCCTTACCTATTAAGAAGAAAAAGGACAAGAGGAAAAACAAAGAACTCACTGCTGGCGGCCCCTGAGCTCGCGAGGCGCTAGTGGGCAGCACTGGAACCTTCTTTTCTTTTCATGCAATTCCTTTTCCTTGATGTTAATGCAAGTTGTGCCTCCCTAAAAGTAATAAAAGGAAATGAAGACACGATCTGAAATGAAACTTGACTCTAATCCATTCATCATCTAATACTCGCCTCTTTATCTTCGCTGGTACCTAATCTGGTTAAATGTCCCTGTTGTAGGATTTTAGTGAAAATCCTCTATGGGGAATAGGGTTTTTTGCAATTGGATTACTCTCAGTAAATGGCCCAGTAGTTCGCTTGTTTCAGCTTAATTTTTTCTTTGTGATCTCCCTGGGCTAAGTTACAGCATGGCACTGGGGGCTGGGGGCAGACTGAGAGTAGAGTGGGGGGATGACGAGGAGAGTGTTTGGCAAGACCCCCTCATGGCAACCAGAAAAATCTTTTTAAATGCTTTTTCCCCCCGTTTCTCTCCATCTATCCAGTCTTCTCAGATATAAAAATGCCTGTACTTTGTTTTCTAGAACTGCCCATTTCTAAAATGCATACCTTTTTTAGCCCAATTCATCATCATCGAGTTAATTTATTAGCATTCCCCGATGACTTCCAAATGAAATTTCTAATGAATCAGGCCCACTGTAATCTACATAAAATATGCAGGCGCTTGCCTAGCAGCTTAGAGCTTTCTGGTAAAGTCCACGTCCCAACCAGACCTTGAGTGGGGCTTTTCACCCTTGCTGTCTGCAAAGGATTGCAGAGGGCCCGCTGGCTCTGGGGGCGGGGGGAGCTCAGGAGCCACCAGGGTGGTGGGTGGGATTTGGGCCCTGGGGGCTTCTTGTGACCTGGGTTTCCCTAGCCCGACCCCCTTGAAGCTCGCCCACCTGCCACCTGGCGGTCCTTCCAGTGGGCTTCTGGGGTAGGAGAGCTCCCCCGCAGGCAGGCACGCAGTAGGCCTAGGAGATGAAAGTCTCTGCTTCCGATTTACCTGCTGATGGGAAAAGTGCAAGTCCTTGGGCGCCATGATGGGGGCAGGGGCGAGGGCCGGGCGTGGGGGGTGGAAGAAGGTCTTCAGAAGCCAGGTGGCCCTTGGAGAAGCCAGAGCCACCAGGACCCCCCCCACGGCTGACTGTGGACTTTCATGCATGGGCAGGGACTGGGCTGCTGGGAGCTGAGTGCTTCTGAGCAGTTGGAGGTGGGAGCCGACGGGTTGGGGGACCCAGGGTGCTGTGGGCTGCAGGCCCGGCAGCTGGAACCGACTCAGCGGAGTCTTTTCTCTGTTCTTGTCCTCCCCGCAGTCGAACAAAGTACCGGTGGTGCAACACCCTCACCATGTCCACCCGCTCACGCCTCTTATCACGTACAGCAACGAACACTTCACCCCAGGAAACCCACCCCCACACTTACCGGCTGACGTAGACCCCAAAACAGGTAGGCCTTGTACTTGGCTGCCAAGGGAGAGGGCTGGTTCTGGGGCTGCCGGACCACTTGTGGGGCGGGGGGCAGGGACTTTGTGGGTAGCGGGCAGTGGTGGAGGAGCTTCTGTTCCTCTCCTGGGTGTTGGAAGGGAAGTTGGGCAGGTGGGGGGCAGAGCCTGGTATGGAAGTGGGCTTCTTCCCCCCCCACCCTGGAGAGCCCCCTGGAGGGCTCTCAGCAACCTGCCTATGAGCCACCCAGTGGCCTCTAAGTCCCAGAGCCTCACACCTACTTGGGGGCATCTCCTGGGTTCCTTCTCACCTCCTTGGGAGTATAAATAAGAGCCCTGGTTCCCTTAGGACCTTGCCACTCGACCAGAACTTGTGGTGTAGCTACGGAGGCCGCATGTCTGGGCTCCCATTCTCTTTGTGGATTGACTTAGCTTCTTCCTCCTCTACCATATCCTGGGGATTATCAAACCCATTTTACAGATGGGAAAACCGAAGCCCAGGAGTGGTTCTTCTTGGTATCACTGAACAACCGATAAGGTGTCGGGCAGAAAGTCACCGTCAGACTTTGCACTTGGGTGCTCGTTGCAGAAGCAGCCAGGAGGCTGTTTCCAAGCCAGGCAGACTCTGGCGGGAGGACGCTTGACCCAGCTGGTCGATCAGAAGGCCGGATTGAAATGGCCAGTCTACATCACTTTGTCCGAGGACCTGGTGGGCGCTGGGCCAAGGTGGAGTGCCTGCGTGGCCCTGAGTAAAGCCACACGTTAGCTGGCTTTCCCCAGCCTCTGAGCCCCTCTGTTCTCAAGGGGGGACCTGGAATGGCTGGTGGAGGCTGCCAGCTGGCCCCCGGCTCCTGCAGTGAATGGCAGCATCTACGTCTCATTTAAATAATGGCAGTACAGGGAATAGCTTTTAAATGGTTATCGTAAAACATATGATTAACGTCTGCAGACTGTTTACTTTTCCTCCTCGAACATTCTTTCAAGTGTGCAAATGGCTGGGTGTAGGGCCCAAGCCCAGCTAATCGGTATGGTTTTTGTAATAGAGAAAAAGCCACGACTGCATGAAAATGTCACCCGGGGAGACTTAATTTACAGATTAAAAGCTTCCTGAGTGAAATGAAAAAAAAATTAAAAGATAGTTTTCACCCATGAGCGTGCAGCTCGTTCCCTTCCAGGCCGTTTTAGTCCTGTGGGGCGGCTCGCTGGGGCCCTTCTGCAGCACGCTTGGCCTCTGGGATGCGGTGGCTCCCCACACTCCTGCCTTCTAAGAACTGACCACGGGATGTGGTCAGGGGATCAATAACTGTGGTGGCCGGACCTGTGGGGTTCACTCGTGTGGGCTGCGTGGAGGGCCTTGGTCCCCAAGATATAGCGGTCCCTACTTGGGGGAGTTAATCCACACAGGTGACACTGTCCCCAGAAAACTGGGTTCTAGGATTGAGGGCACTAGGCCCCCAGCACCCCTTATCTATTCAGTTCTTTCTGATCTGCCTTGGACAAGATGCCATGGTATTTGGTGAGTTTTTCTTACAGCTTATCTCTTAAGTTGAGATGGAAACTTTCTAGAGGGAATTTCTGGAAGGAGGAAAGCCTAACCTTTCAGAAGCCGGTAAACTGAGTCTCTTGCAGGTGAGACACAAAGTGTGAAGGGGCGGGTTGTGCAGGCAAAGGGAACGAATGGGAACGAATGTGTTTCGTCACCTCCTGTGTGCCAAGCCCTTTAGATTTTTTTTTTTTTTATTCACTGCTTATCTGAGGCAAGAAGAACCCAAGATGCCATTTTTAGAGCCTGTCTGAGTCTACCCACCATACTGATCCCCACCTAGCATGAGATAAGGCAGGTTTTCAAACCAGGGCGGAAGGAGAAGCTGAGGAAGCTCACCAGCGCTAGGCAGGCTTCAGAAGAGATGTCCTCCATCCTGCCCCGCCCCACCCCTGCCACTGCCTCTTTCCTTCATCCCTGAAACGCTGCTTCTCCTCCCAGGAATCCCACGGCCTCCACACCCTCCAGACATCTCTCCGTATTACCCACTTTCGCCCGGCACCGTAGGACAAATCCCCCATCCGCTAGGATGGTTAGTACCACAGTAAGGAGTTCCATTTTTAAATTTCCTTTTTGTTTCGTACATGGGCATGCTTATTATTTATTCTGTGTGTGTGCTGTGGGTGTGCTGGAAAGACAGGGCTGGGGTGGGTGGGGAGGAAGTTCGCTGAAATGCCCCATGGAAGAGGGCTTATCTAGGGCTAAGGTTATTGCTACTTGGCATCCTGAACCTGTGGTCCCCAGAGCACCAGGTGTTCCTCTGTGAACAGGGGCCCCCTTAAGAGTCCGCGATGACCAAGAAGGAAGAAGCACCATGGACTACAGTGGCAGACTGTGGGCAACTTAGTGGCAGCGTCCTAGGTGGCAATGCTTGATGGAGGGGATCATCCTTGTGTTATCCCAATGAAAAGAATAATAAAAAATGTTCTTCAGGAATTGCAGTAGGTCCTGGGAGCCTCTCTGTGCAGTGATGCCCATCGTGGCTTTTCCACAAGTCACCACCCCAGCCAGGGTCCCTGTTGGATTGAGGCAGAAGGGGAGTGGGAACAGGCTGAACCTGAAATCCAGGGGTCTCCTGGCCCCTCAGCCCCAGCCAACATTCTAAGGCTTGACAGTGGAAGGTTGTGTCCATGGAAGCTCCATGTTGTTCACCAACATCTCTAAGAGTTTTTGCATGTTGAGAGCTTCGCCTGCTTATGGGGAGGGGCCGGGCCGGGCCGGGCCGGCTGGGTGAACACTCTGACTCCAGCAGGTGGGGTCTCCCTGAGGCTCATCCCTAGTTCCTGCCAGTCCCCAGATCACAAAACCACTTTCCACAGTTTTCTCATCACGGGGTCTTACTTTCCAGCAGCAATCGTGAATTGCCCTCAGACAACCAAATATGTGGGGTTTAGTATTAGAGTAGAAAGACTGTTAGCGTGTGTATGTGTGTGGTGTGCGTGCACATGCGTGCATGCATGTATGTGCATGTAATATGTGTTTTGCAATCGCATGTTTTGTGTGTCTATTTCTCCATGTTTCTCAGTGATCTCTACTCTTAGAAACACAGGACAATTTGTTAAATCTTAACAGAATAGGTAGTGTTAGCAATCAAGTTTGGGTGTGAGGGAAGACACCCTTTCATAGCTTTAAAAGAAAATACAATTTTGGAGTGATTCACCACCCTCCCCCACTCCAAGTTCTGCCATTATTTCTGTAGTTGAGCAAATTCTACCCTTTTTCTTCAAAGACAGGCTTTATTGCATAATAGCTATGTAAATACCACGCCTGGTGTATTTTTTCCTGCTCCATTCTTTCTGGGAGGATGGACATGAGCTGTGTCTCGTTGCTCTTCAGTACATGGGCCATCGGCTGATGGGAGCTAACGGAAGGCTAGATAAAGAGAAATAGCCAACTCAGACAGCCCTCTGTCAGAAAAAGTTGTGTGTCTTTCATGATGCTATTTTGCATGTTGCTGTATTTTTTAATTATTGTAATGAGGTGTGATTGTCTATTGGTTACCCACAATTCTTCTTGGGGACTCTCCCCCCGGTAACTCTTGTCAACACTTGTTAATTTGACAAAAGGCTACAAATTAAGCTCTGTTAATTTAATGTTTTCTCACCGAGATCTAAATACCGAAAGAGGCCCAAAGCGCAACTGAAGTCCTTTGATTCACTGTACTTTATTTTGGTATAAATTTACATTCATTATTGTTTTCCTTTGGATGTGTAGCACTCAATTAGTGTGATGGCTCCATTAAAGCAAGCGAGACTTCGCCTTTAATTATTACAACAAAACACCTAGTTTCAGCTTGGGGAGAGGGTCTCTATTGACATAAGCAGAGGTTATAAAATTTAATTAGCCATTCCTATCAGATTTATGGCATTCAAATTGTTCTGTGTTTCTTCCCTTTGATCCTTCCTGTACAATCCCCAAGATTTTTGTTCTGATCAAATGAGAATAAAGCTTACTGTGCAGAGAGAACTTTTCCTTTTTCTTCTTTTTCTTTTCCCCACCCCCACCCTCATTGGCAGCTCTCTCACTTTGTACCCCCTCTTGTAGGCAAGGTCAGCCAGTGTACCCAATCACCACAGGAGGATTCCGCCACCCCTACCCCACAGCTTTGACTGTCAACGCGTCCATGTCCAGGTGAGTTCCAGGAATGGGGACCTTCCGCCCAGGCCCTGGGTGACCTCCCAGAAAGTCCCCTAGGTTGCATCAGACCTCGCAGGGACTGCTGCTTCATGTGGTTCTAAGGTTGTAAGACGGACACAGCATTAAGCTTTATTCCTAGAGAATACTGAAAAATTGCCCAGACTTCCTGATATCAAACTTAAAAGGTCAAATTTTGGGGTCAATCAGTTGAGTGAATTAAGAATCAGTTTTTTAAGAATTAAGAAGGCAGAAAGGGACTGGATATGCAGAGCTTTTTAACGTGTCCATTCTTGTTGCCTTATATTGGGTAAGAAAGGAAAGAGTAGAAGTCACTTTACTGTTGTACAAAGAAGAGTTTGAAAAAGCTTACCGGTCTTTCCAAAGCTCAGACTTCAGCAGTAACAAGCAAAGAAACCCCCCCACCCCACACCGCATCCCCCCAGTTCCCCTCCTATACCCCCCTCTAAGGAAGTAGCACGGCCCAATAGAACTGTGAGGTGCGCCATGTATGGAATTTTAAGTTTTTTACTAGCAACAATTTTAAAGGTTAAATAAAAATATCCAGGTGAATGACTTTTAGTGATATTTTATTCAGCCCAATATAGTCAGAATGTTCTTCTGACACGTGAGCACTATACAGCAGCTACTAATGAGGTTTTACTTTCCGTTTTGTACTTAGATTTTGAAATCTGGTGTGTATTTTACACTCACAGCACATCTCACCTTGCTGGCCCCTTTCAAGGGCTCGGTGGCTTGTGACTATCACACCGGTCTTCGCGGGCTGAATCACTGAAGGTTAAACAGAAGTTCCGTGTTTCTGATTATGATATCTTTACACATATAAATGTATATAATATACCCACATATATGTGCCCAGATCTTGCTAATCCCCATGTTAACCTTTTCCTTCCTCTAATTAATTCTGGCTAATTTTTCAGCGACTGTTAGTTTATTTACAAACTGGTTGGCAGCAGCATATTTAAGTAGTCACTAATTGCTCCTAATGATAGTTTTATTTTCTGTTCATCTGATTTTCGGTCAAGTTAATTAAATCGGTGGAGGTTTAGACTTTCCTGATGGACTGCAACAACTAATCCATTTTGATGATGGCACATAATTAAATTAGCATGCATTACATGGCAAGGATGCTGCCCCCCCACTCTCTTCCCCCAATCTCTGTAACCAACATGGGAACCTAAGACCAGAGAAAAGATTTGAGAGTGAGACTGAGGCCTCTTGTCCTGTGTACCAAGGAATGAGTTTAAATCACTGCATTAAGATAATCACATACATTAAGAAAAATAAACTGTAATTGTGCCCTGGATGTCGTGCCATTTTAGAGACCTGTTTCCCACATGTGATAGAGCACCTCAATTTCAAAACCCCACCAGTATTTGTGAGGTGGGAAAACACCGTGGTCTCGTCCTTTGGCAGAAGAGAAAGGTTCTGGTTACTAAATAATGTCATCACAACCTTGCAAAGCATGGGAACGAATAGGGCGTCTCCCAGGAAGAGAAATGCTTCTGAGCCGCTTACAACCCACAGCTCATCCTCCCTCCAAACCAGCATTTCTTTGACACACCTGATTGTTTATCGTGTTTATTTGGCGCATTCCAGAGGTTAAAAGCGGTGAAGCAGACGAGGATAGGGATTGGGGTTAAGCTTATCGATTGAACGATCATTAGGAGGTTAGTCGATGATTTATAGGTGGGCAGGGGGAGGAGGAAAGGAAGGGAACCGTGGGGGGAAAGGTTAGGAGCTCGAGGTGCAGGAGGGAGGCGGCCGATTCCCCAGGTAGACCTTATGAAAGGTAGCTTCGTTAAAAAGCATATACAGCAAATTAAATACATTATTGTGGTAATGGGGCGACAGAAGTATAGGTCTATTATACTTATGGCAGTTATAGGGAATGTAGACAGCTTGCCCTGTTCCAGAACACCCTTTGATATTCATTCTATTCAGCAGCGGGGCCAGGACTTCTCAGAATTAAGTGATGGGTCATTATACTTTAAACACCATGGAAAAGCCTAGATTGGCAATTAAACAGCTCTTGCTGACACTCACTTGTGCCACCCTGTGACCCCCTTTAGATTGAGATGTTGGAGCTCCGGGCCCTCAGCCTGCTAAATTGGCGCAAGGCTCTTCTCCTGACGAGAGCGGGCTCTGAAATCTGCCGGCTTCAAAGGGAGCGAGATCATGTATAAACCATAATGTGGGTGCACCGTGGCTCACAAAAAATAAGGCAGGAAGAGATGAAATGTTACAAGTGCAAGGGGGAAAATGAGAGAATAATGACAAACCTAATGCAACTCAAAGCAGGATTGTTGCAGAGGAAAATGCATCCTACTGCTCGTGCATAAAATCAAGGCCGGCAGATGCCATCCAGTTAACAGAAACATGTCAACAGTGAAGTAAAGTGAGAGTGAGGAAGAGAGAAGCCCCTGAGACAGCCAGAAACAAAAATTAGTTGTCCTTAACAAGTTAAGGTTCATCATTATATTCTGGCTTGGAGCCATAAAAGCAGACGGGGGTATATAATGAGCTGCTTAGAATTTTTAGGGTGTTTATTGCATTGCATGAAACAGTTGTCTGCGGAAAGGAATTTCGTAAGTGAAGGTATGCACACTGTCCACACACACACTCTCTCTCTTACACACACACACACACACACACACACACACACACACACACACACACAATCTTACTTCAGGTATTTGCGCACATGTGTAGGTATCTGCCTGTGCAAGTATTCTTAATCCTGCACCCGAATATTTTCCCCACCCCCAGTTCTACTCAAATTGGGGTGCCTCCCTGTGCTGTTTGGTATGTGCACAAGTGCGTATGCCTGCACACATGGTATTTTTTATCTCTTTCCCTCTCTCCCTTCCCCTTGCCCTCCGTGTCTCCCTCCCCTCTCTCGTATGTCTGTACACACACTCTCATTCACCAGGAAGGGAACATATGTATTTGAGGAATGTCAAGCCTTTAAAATTCACAGTAAAAGCTGCCACTCCGCCCACCACTTCACCCAAGGGCTTCCAGGAACACATGTTCTTAACTCGAGTTTCTCCGAGGCCTTGGAGCAGTGGGAGGGGACAGAGTGTGACGGGGGAGCCCAGGCACTACCCAAAGGCTTGATTTTTTCATTTCTTCAGGGGGAATGGGGTGGGGTGTGTGCACGCTCTCTCATGGGACTTTCCTTTTCTTCTTTTGGATGGGGGCTACCTAAAAGGACGTTTGAGTCTTAGTTAAAAAAATTATGTCCTTGCCACCAAACTTTGATACTGGCTTAGATCTGTAAAGTCTGTGGCAGCCGGAGTCACACTGGGATGGAATTTCTAAGTCAAGTGCCCGCTGGGATTCTGCATTTCTTAGTGGTTTCTCTGTTGATTTGTACATACTCCATTAGACCTGACTGTCCAACCTCTTTTCAAATTAACATTTGCTCTGTTATTTTCTGGAATAAATGGAATCTACTCAATTCTCTGATCCGCCTTGTGAATACAGGCAGTGTCCTCTTGATAAGCCCTCGTTAGCACCCCAGCTCCCACCAGAACTGGCTTCCTGAGGAGCAGGTCAGCATTCCTGGGATGGTGTGTGGTGGGACTGATGTGAATAAGGAAGCAGCAACCGCCAGACCTGCTTTTTCCTTCACTGGAGTGGGCAGCATCCCAGGGACTCATTTCCATGGCTTGTTGAGCTGAGCCAGGAGGCCGCCATCTTGTCTTCTATTGGGGTTCTACCCTTTCTGCCTCATCCTGCTGTTTCCTGAAATAGTGTGTCATCTTTAAGGAAAAGTGACTCTTCCACCCCAGTGCAATTCATGGTGACTCCCAACTCTACCAGAAAACATGAAAACTGTGGGGTCAGTTTGCATATGACACAGGGCGAGCATTTTGAAATTAGCTCTTTATGGTCTGGCTGGTTTATGTGGTTGGGAAATGCTCATCCCCCGGGCCCCTGTGGAGCTTGAAAGAACTTTTCTAAAAATAGACAGTATTAGGAGAGAAAACACAACCTTTGTTTACCGTTCTGACATTTGTTTAGAAGGATTTCCAACGAATAGACTACATACTAAGTAAAAGTCACTTAGGAATCCTACAACTTTAGAGCAGGGAAGGCATGTAAATCGGAATTCAAAGCTTCGTGTATTTCTGCGTGTGTATAAAATATTGGCTCCCACCCACATCCTTCCATAAGAAGGATACAGACTCATTTAAAAGGTCCATGACCTGTGATGAGAACCAGATAGGAAATTTTTGGATTTCCTCCACCGTTCTGTCTTACTCTCTCCCATTCCTGTCAAAAAAATGGGGCACAGCAGCAAAAGGAAAATAAAAATTTTATGCACTCCATCAACAGAATGAGGCCTAATGAGGCCTGCACAGCATTGTAAAAAATGTGTGTATACTTCAACTGCATTAATATTTTATTTAGCTGTCAATATGCAACAAAAGATTTCACCTTTCAGTCTAGAGCTGATTAGGACTTAGGAAATTGTCTTCTTAGATGCCACTAATAACACCTCTGAAAACAAGGGGATGTGTGATTTCCAGCAGGTAGTCCAGGGCTACTTTTCTGCCCAAGTACATCCGTTGAATTTGTCTTTTGCTAAAGATGTTAAAAATCGTAATGTGTCATATCAGTAGCAATCATGAAGGGGAAAACTGGCGTTAATGACATTATGAGAATGATTATGTTTAATTTATCGCTAATTACTGCTGACAGGTTTCATATGTCTTGAGTTGCTTTCATCTGAGTGTTACGCGCTGTTGTTTTTTTTTTTTTTAAATTGTGTGTACACATCCCTCCCCATTCATTCATTTTGATTCTGACGATTTACACAGCTTCCTGTCTTCCAGGTTTCCCCCGCACATGGTCCCACCACATCACACTCTCCACACGACCGGTATCCCTCACCCGGCCATCGTCACACCAACCGTGAAGCAGGAATCCTCTCAGAGTGACGTGGGCTCCCTCCACAGCTCGTAAGTGTCCCCCTCTGGGCGCCTCTCTCCTTGGCCCTCACACCGGGCTTGGCTGTGCCCACAGTTGACTGGCCGTGTTTGACTCTGGAACCCCCCGCCCCTGCCAGCAGGGGCTGTGCACCCTTGCAGAGAAGCAGACAGTGCATAGGGTGGGCTGAGTTCCCTGGCTGGGCAGGGGCAGGGGGTCGGGGTACATAACAGACTTCCTGTGTGTGTACACCAGTCCCGCCTTCTCCGTTTCTAGTCCCCACAGTCAACCGTGGTCTGAAAAGATTGCCAATGGTAAGGTCCTCTGAGTGCTAGAGAGAGACCACGTTCAGATCCTGTCACCCAATCTCTTGGGGTAGTTTTTCTATTTTATTATCAGTTGTTGATCTCCTACTGTACCTGATTTATAAATTCAGCTTTCTCTCAGGTATGGATGCAGAGGAAAAATGCATAGTAGGTGTAGGGTCGGGTATTGCCTGGGGGTTCAGGCCTCTTCTGGGGTCTTGGGATGTATTTCCCGCGGAAAAGGTGGGGAACTGTACTTGGGTGGATGGGGATTTGCAACCAAGGGGATTTGGGCCCCTACTTGAACATTTGGGACTGTCCTGTGGTCAGGAGAGGTGAAGTGGCCAGACGTGCCGGCCCCTCAGCTTGGAAAGCCGTGCATTTTGCACTCTTGAGGAAGTGGTGATGAGATCCCTTCTCTACCCCCATGCCCCTTCCCAGGCCACTTTTGTTCCGGCATGCAGGGTGGAGAAGACCGAAAGTAGAAGCAGGCTTCTTACGCAAAAATGCCGGGTTTGGGAGTTCAGGCAACAGGGACATGGGCTCTAGAGGAAGTTGGGTCTTGTGATGGTTTATTGGGTTGTGTCTGTCGATTTATACCCAGAAAACATCAGGATTCCAAAAAGGAAGAAGAGAAGAAGAAACCCCACATAAAGAAACCTCTTAACGCGTTCATGTTGTATATGAAGGAAATGAGAGCGAAGGTCGTAGCCGAGTGCACGTTGAAAGAAAGCGCGGCCATCAACCAGATCCTCGGGAGAAGGGTAGGCAGCCCCTTCTTGGAGGAGAGGGGCGAATGGGCTGGCACGTGGCGGGAGGGGCGGCTCAGGGTCCCCAGAGTCCTTTCCCTTGACCACATTCTGGCTCCTTCGGGGTGGAGTCCAGTAATTCTGCCCTCGGAGGAGTTTTGGGACAGCCTCAGCTGAGCGGGAGCCGGTGCTGGGTGACACGTGACCTTTCCTTCTTGTGTGACTCCTGCTCACACCAGGCCCGGCAGAGTCCTGCAGCTGACACCGTCACTAATGGACTCACCCGAAAAAGTGACAGTGTCCACACCCAGCTGCTGTGTGGTTTGTGACGCTTTTGCATGCCTCTCCCCATGTCCCTCCAGTGGCACGCACTGTCCAGAGAAGAACAAGCAAAATACTATGAGCTGGCCCGGAAGGAACGACAGCTTCACATGCAGCTGTACCCCGGCTGGTCCGCCCGGGATAACTATGTGAGTGGATTGCTTTGCTCTGTAGCACCAGTCTGTAGTGCGGCCTGTTGCATGTCCATATGGACAGAGGGAGCTTGAAGCAGGCCTCAAAGCCGCTAAGTTCCCCCACTTTGGGGGCCGTAGCGTCTTGCCCAAACTGCAGAGGGTCTTTTCCAGGCCTCCAGATGACTCCGTCAGCATGTCTAGATCTTCAGGGGTGGAGACTGGTGCCCCTCCTTGGACCCTATGAGGGCCTTCATGCCACGTCTTTGAAGAGACGTGACTCTAGGATCTGCCCAGGGCAGCTGACATGTCCTGGCCTGGGTCCCTCACCCTTCTCAGCAGTAATGCGTGGGTGGCCTTTCAGGGAATACCCATCTGTAGGGGTAGAGACAGAGTTTACCACCCCACTGTGCCTCCAGCAGGGCTTTTACCCGTAGGAGTGAAAAACAACAATTATCCAATGCTTTGGTGCAAGAGAAATTGGAAGCCAAGTTCATCCTGAGAGGTGCATGATGGGAATATCCCTGAGAGTAACTGGTGGCAGTCCTCCTTTGGCCCCTGGATGGAATGTCTCAGACCCAGCGAGGGCCCAGGAGGTTGTGTGTTGTGATGTGTGTGTGTGTGTGTGTGTGTGTGTGTGTTCCTGGATGCTGCCGGCTGTAGGACTTTTGTTTTCAATATCACAGCGGTTGTGGCTGCCCCAATTGGCTGTCTTCTGCAGCCCTTCTCCCTTTCTGCAACAGTTCCTGATTATTCTGCTCAGGATGGTTCCGGATGGAAGAAATGTCTCTTCTTGGCCTAGTGCTTTACACGTGCCGTTCAGTTCTATGCAGTGATTTTACCACCCACTCTTGGCTGGAAAAGGAGAACTTGTCTTGGTGCCACCAAGAGGCCGCTCTTCCCACTTCTTGTCGATGGCAGGGGGTCATGAGGGTGTCCTTCGTGATCAGTGCATCCTGACCTCACTCTCCCACGGATGTCGTCATGTCAGAGAAGCTTTTGTGAACGTGGGTGGAGATCCAGTCAGTCACTGCTGACTGCAGACTTAGTGTGCACTCGGGATTTGGAGTTAGATCAGACACAGTTGCCCTCTCCGAACTTAGCGGCCGCCAGGGAGTCACAAACGTCATGTGGGTACGTGGGTCCTGAGCTGAGGCTGTTTTCCGCTTGCTCTGCGAAGTTGTTCCACATTTCCTCTCTTTATTCTCGAGCCTTTCACCACGAGCAGGCCGGCTTGCTCCTTGCCATGTCGCTGGGGGAGAATGTTGAGCAGGGCTGTTGGCTTCATTCCCATGGCTTCATCACTGCCCTCACCTTCTCCCTCTGGGTCCCTCTGCCCTGAGCTGGCAGCACGAGACTCTTCCTCCTGGGGCTTGAAACAGGAATTAGCTTGAGTGCCTCTCAGGGCACGTCTGCGCTGCTCAGGGGCCCTGTCACTCACAGATGGGCATACTCAGGGTCTCCCTGCTTGGGACCTTTCCATTTGTCCTCAGCATGTGTGCGGTGGGGAAGCCTTTCTTCTGGAGCTGAAAGGAAAAGGATGAGACAGTGAGCGCTCTCCCACAGGCTCGCTGCTCGCCCCCACCTGACCTCGAGGTGGGGCTTTCCTGCAGCAGCAGGCTCTACAGCCTCTGCACATGCAGCCACCTCGTTTCAGGACGGCTGCTCTCCTGGCGTCGGGTCAGAAGTGCTCAGAGTTCAGCTCTGGCTTTTCCTGTTCGAGACCCACTTTGAGCAATCTCGAGTGGGCCCACCGAGAGGAATCCAGCTGCTCTGTAGATACCAGATCCCCTGCAGACACTTTGGGTCAGAATAAGACCTTCACGTCCAGCTGTGCAGGGTGTGCACTGCTCAACTCTAGGATGTGCCATTGACACTATGGTCTGTGTGCCTGGTGCCCCCTGAGGTGCGCAGGGGAAACCTCCATAAGGGCACAGGCCGACTTTGTGGTTGCTTTGTGATTGGCTGCGGTTGGCTTGCCGGGAAGTCAGTCAGGTAGTGTGTTTGTGAAGCACTTCCTAGGTTTCAGAAGGCCCATGAAGCGCTTGAAATGACTTCATCTTGGTTTTACATTTGGAAGAGGTTTGTTATCATAGGGGAACCCCTGATAAGACTTGAGGGAATGTTTGGATGTGAAGCTGGATTTGGGGGATGGAGTGGGGGTATAGGATGTTTACCGCTTATAAGGGGCACTTGAGATGCCGTCATTATGTCACATGGGTGTGAAAATACACACACACACACTTTTCCCTCCCTTTTCAACTTGCGCCCCCTTTCTCTCCTTTCTTCTTTCCCTTTTCTCTTCTTTCCTCTTCCCCTTTTCCTCCTCCCCTCCCTCCATCCCTCCCTTTCACCTTCTCTCCTCCATTCCCTCCCTTCCTCTCTTAGACTGGGTAAAAGATAAATTCTAGGCCTTTCACTCATCTGAACCGCCCCCCCCCAATATATTTGCCTTTTCTTTCTTTCTAAGTTACTTTTAAAGAGATAATGGAACGGCCACCTCCCTTGAGCTGTGTCTCTGTCTTCACTCAGTAGTGTTTATTAAGTTTATTCAATCCTCTTCCAATTAAAACACAGTCCCTGTCCTCTGGAAGTGTTCAGTCTAAATGGCAGTTCCCTCCGGCACGAACATCTCAGGTGTCCAGAAGTGACAGCTGCCCGCAGGTAGCGGGGTTTTCAGCTGCTGCTCCCAACATCAGGCAGGAGGTGGACGCCAGCCAGCTCTGTGGAAGGCGACTGAGCAGCCCTTGGGCGCGTGGCTGCCGACTCTGCCTGAGTTGAAGTGTTTCTGTGCCCAGTTGAGTTTCCGCTTCAGGCTCCTAAAAGCACTGTGACTCGATTCTCCAGCTCATTGCAAGATGGCAGGTGGCTCCTGGCTCCTTATATGGGGACACCAGCGTGAGGAAAGGGGTGCTGAGGCTCAAGAGGGGCACATGAGCTCTTCCTACATCATTGTGTATTAAGAAACAACATGCTTCAAAAAGAATCACTGAACTGGTGACCGAGACAAATTTCCCAAGGGGTAGGGGCCCCAAGGTCTGAGCGAGAAGAACAGTCTTCTGTAAAACGGTTGGCTCTCAGTGCTTAACTGGGATGTCTGTGGCATCCCTGCCTCTGGGTCCCCAAGTTTTCTACCTGCCATTGTGCTGTTCTGGTCTCTTCTGGAGTTGACACAGCACACCAGGAGAAGCTTTAGGCAAAGGCGAGAAGGGGTCACCTGGCACAGGTGGAGGTGTGGGGTGTGCCTTTGCTGACCTCCTATGATATAATAGGGCCTGCGCCAGGGGGTGAGCGTGTGGAAAAAGGCCACTGCCTCCGTGGGTTCTGCCCCAGACTCAGCCCAGCTGCCGCCACAGCATGAGCAGGGTCTGGGGACAGCCCAGAGGGTCAGTGAATGTGAGTGGCCCGTGCAGGTCACTCATCGCCCTCCTGCTCAGGGGACACGGAAGACCCGGGTGGCACAGCCTCACGGGCCAGAGCTGTGTGAGCACGGCCATCGTCACCCCAACCTCTCATTCTGTGTGGTCTCAGAGAAGTCAGGTCACTTCTTTGTGCCTCAGTTTCCATGCCTGTAAAGTTGGAGTGGTGATAGTGTGGTGTGGGATTGTGTGAGGGTAGTGAGTGAAAATTCACAGCACACGTAGAGTCGCGCCTGGCACGCAGTTTGTGCTCAGTGAATGCCAGCTCTCGGAGGCCTCTCCTGGACTGCTGTGGAGGAGAACAGAGAGAACACCCCTTCCTTGGTGGGTGGTCCCTCGGTTTTATAAAGAGGTCAGATGATTTCTGGTTTTGTTCCCCCCCCCCCTTTTTTTTTAAACCCTCTTTTAAAACCAGGATCCAGGCTGCAGGGAGAGATTCATGGGGGGGAAGGACCTGTGGCCTGTCTGCCCCATCTTTTATGCCTTTAGTACAGAGCTTGCCTCCTCCCTTTTGTGGAGCTTGTAAGGGTGTGAGGAACACGTAGGTGGTGTGAGGATCACGTAGGTGCGAGGGACACCTGCCTTCTCCAGCTGCAGCACAATTGAAGGACGTTTGGATGGGGGGAGGGGGTGGAAAGGACTCCAGGAGCCTGTGGATGGAGACAGCAGCCGGCTCCCTTCCTCCTCCCCGCTGCTTCCCAGGTAAGCCCAGAAGCCCTGCTTCCTTCTGTGTCTTGAAATAATTCCCTGTGTTTCATCTGTTCACCTAGGGGAAGAAGAAGAAGAGGAAAAGGGACAAGCAGCCCGGAGAGACCAATGGTAAGTTAGAATAATGAGGATGGAGGAAGGAGCAGTGCTCTGAGGACCACTCTCTTATGTTAGGCTTCTATCTGGGGGAGGCAGGAGAAATTCAAGGCCAGGACATTGTGGGGGAACCCATCTTAGCCAGCCTTTTTGTTTATGCATTTTAATTAATTGCTTCATGACTGCCCTTTTAAAGCTAGTAACATTCATTGTTGCATGAAAAGCACATTGTAATTCTAGTGGAATGTGTTTTTAAATAACTGCAGAGCCTGTGAGTGGAGAGGGTAGGCTTGCCTGTGCGGGGTTGATCCAGTCTGCTTATTTGTATGTGTCTGAGGAGGGATGAGGAGGGGGCTAGCAGAGTAGGAGGGGTGTGTGTGAGTGTTTGATATTAACTGGGCTGTTCCTGAATGTTCTGATGCATGCCTTTACAGTGGTAAATTGCACCCAATTTAAATTAAGGAGGTTTGTCATTCTTTAGAAGAAATTAGAAATACTGCATAGGCAATCTCAGAGGTCCCTTGGAGAAAGCCAGGCTTTTACAAACAACAACAAAATTTTGAAGGCTTTGTATAATTTGTTCTTTTTTTTCAGAACACAGCGAATGTTTCCTAAATCCTTGCCTTTCACTTCCTCCGATTACAGGTGCTAATGTCATTTTGAGTCATTAAAATAGTCGATAAACTGTTTTTTAATTTTTCTTGCCATTATAGTTCTATTAACATTAAACATGTATGACATTTGAACATTCTTTAAAATGACCATCTACACGGTTTCGTATGTTTCGGTAGATTTTTTTTTTCAGTTGCTTTTGTTGTTTTTTGAATTTAATTTAACTTCTGCTTTGTTTATTGATTTATTTTTCCCGTAACAGTATTTTTATTTCCCCTGTTTAAGCAGTCTTGACAGTGACTTAGAGTTGAACTAACTGTGCAAATTGAATATGCAGTATTTCTTTAAAAGAGACTGGTTAAAAAAAAAATAACAAAAACAAAACCACCAAAATGGAAGGAATTCAGTAATAAACCTCCTTAATCTAATGGCATTTTTTTCATTGCTCCCACTTAATTTTCTCACGCAAGCATGCATCCCGCAGTATGATTATTTTTTCCTTTGCTTTTTTTATTTTAGTTTTTTTCTTCCTTTTGCTTTTTCTGCTCATAATTTGCAAATCCACCCGCATTTTACTGACTGTACCTGCTTAAATGCTGCTGTGAGCGTCTCACTAACTCTTAACAGCTCATTCACACAGCCTGTTTATCTTTATCTGTTCCTCTCTTGATATTAATGAAAATAGATAAAAAAGACAAGATGAACATTCCAAAAGCTGCAATATCCCAGTCCACCACCCTTTTCTTTCTTTATTTCTTTCTGTTTTGTTTCGTTTTGTTCTGTTTTTATTTGTAGTTTTTTTTCTTTTTTAAACTGTTATACTCTGAGAAGAAAAAAGCATGTTACAAACTTAATTCCCTCCTTCGCTTTATTTTCTTCTTTAAGAAAAACAAATTGAGAGGACAAAAGAAAAAAAGGAAATGCAGAACCAAAAGAGGAAAAATCCGATTTATGAAAGTTCATTCTTCACTATCTAACTTCCTTTTATCAGCTCAAACTGAATCTGAGAGACAGTCCTTAAAGAAGGGATACTGCAGCTTTATTTGCATCAGCTAATTTCACCAGTTGATTAAGAATGTGATTTTTACCTTCTTTTTTTTTAATTAAAGAAAGTTAAAAATCGAAAGTCAATATTTTGTCATTAGTAACCAGGTCATTGATTTATTCCCTTTTTTATTTTTATTTTTTTCTTATTTGTATCTTTCTCTTCCCCCCTCCCTCTCTCCTTCTCTCTCTCCTTCTCTCTCTCTCTCTCTCTCTCTCTCTCTCTCTCTCTCTCTCTCGCTCTCTCTCTCTCTCTCTCTCTCTCTCGCTCTCTCTCTCTCTCTCTCCTCTCTCCCATGTCCTTCTCTGCTCGCTTCTTTCTTGAACTCATTCAGACCTGAGCGCTCCTAAGAAATGCCGAGCGCGCTTTGGCCTTGATCAACAGAATAACTGGTGCGGCCCTTGCAGGTGTGTATAGATTCCCAGATTCGCTGTGCTGGTTTGCAGCTGGTCTATTTGGTCCTTCCCCCTTCTCTGGCCTGTTGCTTTGTAGCTCTGTGTGTGGATCTTAGAGGAGACTCGAGGGCGTGGGACACTGCCAGGTGTGATGGGCTCTGTGAGGGTGTGCTTGTCTTCCCGCTGCTGCTAGCCAAAATGCCACTGTAAAACAGCATCATTTGTGCCTCCTCGGGTGAGCGACAGCAAACCCCAGCGCGCCCCCTCCCAGGGAGCCTTCCCTGCCAGCCCCCTTCCTCATGACCGCCCAGGATGGGACTCAGTGACACCCATCGTCATCCTGGCCTAGGTAGAAGCAAGTGACGTCACCTTCTCCCCTCCTCTTCTCTCTCTCTTTTTATTTATTTTTCCTTGTTGTTTTTTGGTTTCTGGTTGTTGTTTTTATTTTATTTTATTTTTTTGTGTTTATCGTTTTATTTTATTTTTTTCCTTTTGACTCGTAGAAGTCGTTTTCTTTTATGTCCTTGGTGAGGGAAGACAAAATAGAACCGAGGTGATATAGAAGACAAGTCAGCGGTAGCTGAGATTTCACAGCCAACTAAGCACCACCCACCATTGCCTTGTATTTTTTTGTGTTTACCTTATGCTAACAGATGCAAATACTCCAAAGAAGTGTCGGGCACTGTTCGGGCTTGACCGACAGACTTTATGGTGCAAACCGTGCAGGTATATTACCACTTGGAGGCCTTTGGGAAAATCAAAGTGTTCTGTCCTTCCGGTACTTTAGAGTGTCGATATATTTTGACCTCATTCCCATCTACTTCCTCGCTGGCATCAATGACTAATGATCCTCAATCTTCAAATTTTCTTTGCTAATTTTATGCCATGTCCACTCCCAACTTTCTCTTTCTCTCTTTCCCACCCCAGCCCCTGCTCTTACAAATAGCACATCCCTGGTGGTAGGACTGAGACCACAGCTGTAACAGACCGGGATGGGCACTTAGCCTTTGGCTTTGAAAGCCAGCACCCAGGAACAGGCCCACCCGGGGCGCGCACGCTGAGTGTAGAGACCCACGTCTCCAAAGGTTTGGACGAGCTCGAACTTGGCAGTAGTAGGAGCCCCTTCCACTTGGAGTCCAGACACTTTGGAGCAGTGCTCCGGGGCAGGCTTTTTTTGGTTTTGTTTTGTTTTGTTTTGTTTCGTTTTATGTTTAAAAACCTCACGTCTCTGTACAGAGGAGCTCGGGTAGCTGACATTGTTTTACAGTGCTGAACAGAAGCGTGGCATTGGACGGCAGGCACCAGCTGAAGGGTTGTACGCCGTGAGTCCTGCAGCCACACACCTCAGTGCTACTGGCCTGCAGGATGACAAAAATATACCCACTTAGAGAGTGAGAGAGAAAGAACACTGGTTCCATAATAATCGGAAGAGCCCAAGTTAAACACCCATGTCCCACCTGCAGGTTCTCATCCAACATGTAATTTCAGGGAAGATGTAGGTACTTCCTTCTTGGTGGAGGGCTACCCCTCGTTCCTGTCTCACTTCCTTTACTTTAATGACCACCTTTGGTTAAATTTGTTGTTTCTTTGTTCTGATACAAGCAGTCTTTGAATTTGGAATATTATGATGGTAGGTATCGCAACCCCCCGACACGCCTCCCTGTTTGTAGTGCCTCCCTTGTCACGTGTCCCTCTCTGCCATGCCTCCGCCATGTGTTCCGTGTTTAGACGTTAGCTCAGATGTCCATCCCATCACGTGCATGCCCACGAGTCTCCTGTGTCTCTCCCCTCTCCCTGGTGCCTTACGAGAGATTGATGCAGTGCCTCAGATCGGCCAGACCTTGAGGGGAGAGAGGGCTGCAGAGTCTTTATTGGAGAGGGAATTCCACCCCGTGACGCACTGCCGTCCCAGTAAGGATTCGGGGCCTTGGGTGAACACCCAGCAAGAGAGAGGGTGAGAGGGCAGGGCCCACAGAGGAAGCAGGCGCGCCGTCTCCACAACCCCAGGTGGCTAATGTGCAGCAGGAGAGTCTCACAAGGAAGCTGTGGGCGGGTGTTAGGTTTTTAGCAGAGCTCGCCTCGCCGGGAAGACGGGCTGTTTGCCCTTTCTCGCTGTGCACTTGTGTCAGCGCATCAGCTGTGCTGAGTCCTGTTCTGCGACCCCTGCCTTGGGGCAGGACCAGCCTACCCCGGGGGCCGCTCCCAGGGAGGCCTTCTCACCGCCCATGGGAGCGTGAGGTTGGCACATCTTGCGGTACAGTGTGTGGCCGGGTTGCTTTATCTGATTGGTGAGGGGTGAGTGGTGGTTCATGGACCCCCTTGTTTTGGGAAGCAGTTGCTACGAGTTAGACTTGGCCTTTTCCCCTAAAAGTCATCAGTACTAACATGGACCCCAGATAGACACTCCTCCCCAGATTCTGCCCTCACTCGCTAAAAGCCAGGTCTTCCTCACACCAGACTTCTCATGACAACACCCCCCCCCAAAAAAAAAATTCCCCAAATAATCAAACAAAAGCCCAGCCTTGTTACTGCTTCATGTTTCAGCAGCGTGGTTTTCAGAAGTGCAGCTTTGGGGGACCCGTCTTGCATATTCCTGAATGCTCCTAGGTCCCCCATCATTCGCCACATTCCTGCCTCAGGACTGTTCAAACCTTTTTCTTCTACCCACAAAGCTTTAAGCAGATGCACTTCTGCTCTTTTTAAGGGTGTGATTCCAAAAGAGGTTCAGGAAGAGCCCTTTGTTTCCTCTCAGAATAAATCCATAAGACACTAAAAGTGAATTTTTAAGCGGCCAGCCCCTGGTGGAGATGGAGGATAGGTGGGTGGGGAAGAACAGGAAGGTGGGATTTGTCCCTTTTTCCTTCAACTTTTCATCTTAACTGGACGACCTGGCTTGATGCTAAATCAATAGGACAAAATAGATTTGAAAGAAAAAGAAAAGCAGCTGCAAAACGAGGCATTTTTTTTGGCCTGTCAGAAATGTGTGTCTGTGCTCGAGCTGCCTTTTGCTCGGCCACCGGTCAGAGGAGCATGGCTCTGTCACTCACAGCCATAATGTGCTGTGTCAACCTGCCCCGCCTGGGCCTCTTGATGTGGTCCTGAACAGGGGGAGGGGAGAGGAGAACACCAGACCCGATCCTAGCCAATCAGGCCTCCTCGCTTGCTATACAGGGTCTCTACTTTTAGTTGACATTTGAGGACATTTTAACAAGATTCTGTTTTGAGCCCACCAAGTTGCTGTCCCGTCTTCTCACTCTGCTCTAATATAGCATGGAATGCTGCTTGATGTCATACCCTGTTTCCTATTGGTTTTCCCCTTTCTCTCTCCCTCCTTTTCCTTCCTCGCTCTCATTTTTCCCTGTTGCTTTCTCAGTTTTGCTTATGCCCCATCCCATGCCTACCCTCTACTTTCTCCCATTTTTAAAATGCATGGACATCTTAGTTTTTGGAGCATGTTTTGATCTGCAGGATGAGGTGGTTTAAAACTCTGAGAGGCTTAATTACTTATCTTGGGTTTCTGGGATGGGAGCAGAACCCACCATCTACCCCAGAGGAGAAAAAGTAACCTTATCAAGTAGCGGTTGTGGGAGACAGCCCTTGCTCCCCTGAGTACCTTCCCATCCAGAGGGGTGATGGATAGCCCCTGAGGTTCCCTAAGCCATTAGCTCAAGGGGTCTTAGCCTCTGGGAGGAAGGGAAGACCTAGCATGTGCCCTCCCCACCTCCTGTCCCCCTTCCCTCCTGCCATCCTGCTGAGTCCACACCGTATGCACTGAGCGGCATGATCAGACAGCTCGGGGCGCACAGACCCAAGGAGGAACTCACCACACCCCTTCCTTTCAAAGGCCAGGGACATCTGACTGGGGTTGCCTTCAGTTGCTTTCCGGGGGTGGAAAGTGAGCCAGCGCTCACACACTGGTTTTCAGATAGAGTACCAGCCGCTGCTCTGACCATCCTAGGGGTCCTTAGATGAGTACACCCCCTGTTTCTGCATTATTTTTTAGCATGAGTGGCGTGATCCCTGGATCACCTTCCCTACCAAATAATATTGTCCAGCCAGACAGGGATTACTCGTAGGAGAAGCTTTGAGGTCACATGCTCAATTTCTTGAATTGATTTCCCCAACCTTTGATGCTAAACAAGAGAGGCTCTGAAATTCTCATTCCTATTTCTTACATAAACGGGTATGGAGAGGGAAGATTCTGGTTTTGGTTCAGGGTAAAAAAATCAGTCTTTCTGGTTTACACACCGATCACCATAGTCCCGCCCCAGAAGGTCCACGCGGCGATCCCCTGGCACTTCTTCTTTGTTGTCACTTGTGACACGCTGCGCCCCCATTCACTGACCTCGGCATACCGACAAGGACGGGATGTCCCTCCATCCCATCCTCACCGTCTCTCCTTCCAGCCTTTTGGGGTGGGGGAGGGGAAGACCCCAAGTCTTGGCAAAAAAATCAAGTTTGAATCATAATTTAATCCACAACCTGCAGGCCATACAACCAGTTATTCTTGTTCCTTTGGGTCATTTTCTGTTTTTCTTATTCTTCCCCTTCCCCCACCTTTGTTTATCCTCTTCTACCTGTTTTTGGTGGTTTATTTTTTTACTTTGTTGTTTTTGTTTTGTTTTTTTAGTTTATTTTGTTTTATTTTCGTTTCTCCCCTCCTTTCACCTGATTCTGATCTCTCTTGATTTGGTGTGGTTCCTAACAGACAAGCCTGAAAGTTCTGTGGGCCGGGCAGCCTGGTGGTGGGGTGGTGGAGG
>PVIJ01001327.1:183767-206390 GCA_004024925.1 Scalopus aquaticus
GGAGGTGGGGGGGGTTATGATGGGGGACGGAGGGGATGTCTCAGCCCCAACAGAGAGGACCAGTTTGTCACCTGCATTTGGACACAGCCTCTTACTGGCCAGCGGGTGCCACCATCCTCACTGGTACTGAGGCGGGGGCCGGTGGTGCTGAGTGGGGCAGGGGAAGCAGGTAGGTTAGGCATTTCTCTTAAGTGTCTTGTTCGCCAGAGCAGGTTGAGGCGCGGCTGGAGTTAAGTGAGGTGGCACCCCGGCCTCTGATAATGGTGCTCTGGTTCAGGGTGTGCCACCGCCGGGGGCCCCCCCGCAGCTCTGAGCGTGAGGTAGCTCTCTCCCCTGGCCTCCTTGCCCTTTATTCATCGAGAACTCTCTCCCCCTGTTTCTAGGCGAAAAAAAAAGTGCGTTCGCTACATACAAGGTGAAGGCAGCTGCCTCAGTCCACCCTCTTCAGATGGAAGCTTACTAGACTCGCCTCCTCCCTCCCCCAACCTGCTAGGTTCCCCTCCCCAGGACGCCAAGGTGCAGACTGAGCAGACCCAGCCTCTCTCGCTGTCCCTGAAGCCCGACCCCCTGGCCCACCTCTCCATGATGCCTCCACCGCCCGCCCTCCTGCTGGCCGAGGCCGCCCACGGCAAGGCCCCCGCGCTCTGTCCCAACGGCGCCCTGGACCTGCCGCCCGCCGCTCTGCAGCCGGCCCTCGTCCCCTCGTCCTCCATGGCGCAGCCCTCGACCTCTTCCTTACATTCCCACGGCTCTCTGGCCGGGCCGCAGCCCCAGCCGCTCTCCCTCGTCACCAAGTCTTTAGAATAGCTTTAGCTTCCTCCGCCCTGGTTGGTTTGTGCAGTGTTCTTTTCTGTCGTCGTTTTTTTGTTCTGGCTTTGCTTTCCTTTCCCTCCCGTTGACAGGTTTTGTTTTGTACTCTTTGATTTTGTGCCACGTGGCTACATGAGTTGATGTTTATCGAGTTCATTGGTCAATATTTGACCCATTCTTATTTCACTTTCTCCTTTTAAATATGTAGATGAGAGAAGAACCTCATGATTCTACCAAAATTTTTATCAACAGCTGTTTAAAGTCTTTGTAGCGTTTAAAAATATATATATATATACATAACTGTTATGTAGTTCGGATAGCTTAGTTTTAAAAGACTGATTAAAAAACAAAAAGGAAAAAAAAAGCGATTTTGAAGCAGCCCTCCAGAAGGAGTTGGTTCTGTATTATTTGTATTAAATACGAGCTTGCGAACCAATCATTTTACATCTGGTTTTTAAACCCGAAGGGCACATGGATGCAGTGCCATTACCTTTTTTTTTCTTCTGTGTGAAACAACTTTTATTGTGATGTTACTTGTTATTGTTTAAATGTACAGAAACAAAGGGTTAAAATGTGTTAATATACCTTGTTCCATGGTGTTGTTCTTTTGGGGGGAGGGGAATGCTACTCAACAATTAATGGAATCACAACGCTGTTGGACCAGTAGTATTTATTGCTTTAGAGATTGCTTGTCGTGCCTGTACGTTGTCCCTTTTAAAATATGTTTTCCTTTTTCTTGAAACTGTATAAAAGTTTTTTTCCCCCCCTTAGCATAAGCATCTTATATATAACAACTCATTTGTACAAGGTTTTTAAGTTTATATATAAAATGTGTATATATATATTTTTGTTTCCCTTTGACTTTTTTTTTTTTTTTTTTTTTTTTTTTTTTGCTGTATGAAACCCAGATACCGCCAAATGGACATTAATAGTTGCATTAAAGGATCAGTAGCATTAACAAAAGTTGCTCTAAAAGCCATTATGTAAAACAAGACTTGAAAATTAGTGAGGGGACTTTAGTGAGGCTGAGCAGTGGGGGGAACCACCCTCGTTCCTGTTTGAGCTCGAAGTCGAACGCCCTGCACCCTTAGGACACCGACTATGTGCAAAACTTTATGTGCCAAAATTCTCAGTGAATTTAGCTTTCTCCCTCTTTTTGATGCTGTAATTTTTGTTCATCATGTTTTGCTGTGATGTTACATAGTTAGATTTGTATGTAGTTTTAATGTCACCTATAACAAGATGTGTTTGGTAGCAGATTGTCCAGAAAGCATTTTAAATGAAGAGGTATAAACCCTTAAGGGCCAAAATTCTGTATATTAGATTATACTTAAAGGAAAACCAGCTGCCGCTTTTATGTACACGTATTACATACAAGTAGGTAGCAAACTTTAAAAATAAAAAAACCTAGGCATGTTGATGTTGCAAAATGCTGTATAAAGCTGAAACCTGTTCATTCAGTGCCATTGTAGTTGACATGAAGCGATTGTAAAATTGTCTCCGATTTTTCTCTGGTTTATTAAAATGCTAACTATAACATTTTTTGTGAATACTTTGAATGTTTCCTAACAGTTGTGATGTTACTGTTCCGTTTTATGCTCTTATTCCAATTTCATTTTTAATGGTTTGGAAGCCATTTTTGTAATGAATAAATGTTCATGCTGTACAGTATCTGTAGCATGCCGTTCTGGATTAATAAAAGCAACTTAGTATGTGCAGATAAAGACTGGTCACTTGTTTCTGTGATTGGGATTTTCCCTCTGGGGGGAACGAGCCCGCCACATCAAGAGAAGCACGTTCTGGAACTTGAGACCACGTGGTTGGTATGGGTGGGAGGTGGTGACTTGGTTACCAAAAAGTGATCTTGGAACTCTTTTGAGGGGGTGATTCTTTTTTTCCTTCCCTTGCAATGTTACTGCCCATCTGGCATGCCTCGGGTACCTGGTTAGTTCATTCCTGAAAGTAGGCACAGTTAGAGCAGATATCACTCTGGCCACAAAAAGTTCTCTCTCATCAATGTTATCCCTCCCAGTACCAAGCATAAAGGGTATAATTCCAGTTAATGAGACTAAGTTCATCAGTGATGATATTAACCACATTGTTCTACTGTTTCTGGATTATTGACGTGAGTGTATCCCAAGAGTTGCATGTCAGGCTAGATGGCAGGGTGTTGAACTGAAACCCTTCTGTAGCAGTGAGTGATGGTTGAGCAAGAAGCCTTTTAGAAAGTTGGATCCAGGCATTCACTTGAGATTTGTATGAAGGAGTCTTGCTGTTTGGGGGACCTGAGTCTCTCGGCTGTGCTCTGGCCAGGGCTTAAATTCATCAACCCCTGCGACCCCCCCACTGCCCCCCCAGCAGTCGAGATAAAGATCTTCCCAAGGTTTCCACTGGAATTCATTTCTCATGCCTACTAGGAGGCCTGGGTGGATGTGTGTTCCATTTATCCAGGACATTTGTACATTCAAAGGACAAGATTTGAATGGGCCTGGGAGGTGTTCTTGTTGTCGTTTTGTTACTTGAGGTGACTGCGGTGTTGTCATCAAGGACCGCAACTCCTCACCTACTCTGCTTTGCCCCCGCTAGTTTTTTTTTCTATAAAATCTCAGTATTTCGTTTTTGCTTTGCTTTGTGTTCCCGGGGAGGAGTGTTTCTGGTTTTCCTTCCCCATTTTACCTTACACTGGGCCCAGAGTGACCTTTAGAAACACAAACGAGCAGTATTTGTTACCCGTGGCGGCCGTCAGGCCATCTATGTGCCTTTTCTCCTTGCATCGTAACGTGGCCACCTAAGGTCAATATTCTTCCTCTCCACCCTCTGCTTTATTTTCTTGTCCAGGGCCCCACGGCATGGAGGTTGGTGAAACAGCAATTTAAATTCACACCTGACTCCAAACGCGCACTCTTAACACTAAGCCTCCTTGCATTATAAAGATGGTCTTTCTCTCCGGTCACAGGGGCTTTCTGGAGAGTTTCCGTCTTTGCTCCACTTTCTTTGTCCGGTGAGCTCACACACTCATCTCCCCTCTAGCCCTGTGAGACATCAGCTTCCTAAAAATATTTTGCTCTTCAGCTTTCAGATACGGTCTTGCCCTCTGCCTGGAAGTTTCTGTCTGCTCGTGCAGCCCACTTGCTCATGCAACTCACTCCCCACTTCCTGACTGGATGATCCCCCCTCGCCTTCCAGGTCTTAGTGTAGACGTGGGTGTACATTAGCTGTCTATTGGCTCCCTCCAGTGTGCTCTTCAGCCTCCATGTCTTTACTGCCCCTGGGGTCCTTTCAGCCACCATCATGTCAATGGATGTGGCGTAGTGGACTGGTGTCCATCCTCTAAGCTCTGTCTTGGCCTCAGCACCATTGACATTGTGGGCTGGATCATTCCTTGTTGTGGGGGCTGCCCTGTGCATTGTAGGATGTTGCCTCCTCTGCCTTGTAAGGATATCTGTGCTTGTATGTAGGGTTCACCAGGATAAGCCACTTCTTTTTGGATCCTTAATTACATCTTTTTCCATATAAAATAAAGTTCTAAATTCTAGGATTAGGACATGGACATATATTTTAGGGGTCCACCATGCAGCGAGGTATCTGCCATTTCTGGAACCATCACCGAGTCTGAGCACAGAACCCTCCAGAATGGGCAGCTGTTCCACTTTGGGTCGTAGTTTTCATAATTTTCCACTTGAGATAAAGGGTTCACTTTATCTTGATGATGTGATGAATATATTCTCAGAACGGCCTTTCATCCAGGATTTGAAGAGAGGAAGCCCCGCGTTAGAGCAGAATGCACCTGAACTTGGAGAACCCCGTCCATCTGCCTCCCTCAAGGCTGTCCTTGGGCGATCCCTGAAACTCTGAGTCTTCCGTTTCTCCAGTTAACAAGGGGTATCATAGTACTGGTTTTGACAGGTTCTTAGGAGGGCTAGAAGGCCCCGTACCTGGGATAATAGACCATGGTGTTTATTGTTACAAAAGCAGGATGTTCCTAACTACTTGTTTCCCGTAGTTCTCTTTGAGATTCTGCTGGTCCAGCTCTTCACTCACAGGTTAGTACATCATCGACATCTAGATGTGGAGATGCACCCTCACCAGGGAGAGGAGGGCCCAAGGCGGCGGAGGGGGAGCGGGGCGGAGCTGGGACTCACCCACAGTCACTCATCTTACCTGAAATGTAATGGCCCTGGGAAATAACTTCCACCTTTTGGGGAGCCTTGGCTCTGGCTGGGATGCTTTTTGTCGTATAGAAATACTTGTGATTACAGGCCTTGGGAAATAAAGGAAGGAATAACCTAAAGTCTCTTGTGAATGGTGCTTTAAGGCAAGTGACAGAAACCAAAACTGGATCCAATCACTAATCACTAATGAACAAACTCTCAGGACTGGTCCAGCCTTGTTAGGCACGTGGCGATGGCAGAGGCCTGGCATGAATGCTGGCACGGGCCTGGTGCGCAGCAGCACTGGCGAATTCCAGCTCTGGGGCTTGGAGTTTAATGAAGCTGGCATTTCACACGTACACTTGATGGCCGCTTGTGGGCAAGCACATTCATTCATTCGACAAGTATTTCTTGAGCACCTGTTTGGTCTGGGTGAAGTCACCTTAGTCTCCATTTTTTCTCCCTGAACTCAGTCCTGCCTGCTCCGTCATAGACAGAATCTTTAAGAAAATCTTTAAGGAAAGAATCTTTAAGGAAATCTTTAAGGAAAGCAGCCACTGACATTGCTGAGACCAAGACATGAGAGGATGTGCTAGTTATCAGCTCCGTCTCTCATTTACTCTTCATGGAGATACCATGTGTTCAATGTACAAATGTAGGAAGTGAGGCTTAGAGAGTGTAAGTAAATGGCTTCCCCAAAGGTACATTTCCGTGAGGAAGTGAGCCCAGGGCTTGAACCTAGGCGACTTGAGGCTAGAGCCTAAAGACCATGCTGTCCCATCTGAGGAAGACACAGCCCTGGTGAGAGGCGGGAGGTGGAGCGAATTTAATCCACAGTCCTTGAGAGGTGCTGGCGCTCTTGCTCCCTATTTGTGTAGAGAAGTTCTCCTTTTTTTCCTCATTCTGGTTTTCCTGCACGTGACACTAAATAATAAAGATAGCTGATAAGTACATAAATTGAGTTATTTGCACTTGGTGTTGGAAGTTGTAGAATTCCAGAATTGGGAGAAAATTGGAAGTACAGCAGCCCCCCTTATGTCGGTTTCACTTTATTTTCTCATTGTTTTGGAGGATAGAAGTCCAAGGGCAAGAAGCTGGCGGGTTTGGTCTCCTCTGAGGCTCTCTGCTTGGCTCGCAGAAGCTGCCTTCCTGCTGCGTCCTCACGTGGTAGACCGGGCCATGCGTGTGTCTGCCAGTCTTCTGAGGATACCAGGCAGGTGGGATTAGGGGCTGCCCAAAGGACTCCCTCTTACTTTAATTATGTCTTTAAAGGCCCCATCTCCAAATACAGGGGTTAGGTACAGGGGGTTAGGTCTTCAACGGAGGAATTCGGAGGGGGGCACAATTCAGCCCAAAACATGTTTTACAGTTTTATGATTAGAAATCTTACTCACGTTTCATTATATGTATACCTAGATATTTGATGGGTTTTGAAAATACCAGTATTTAAAAAATTTTTATGTCCTGATGGTTTGCTAGTATGTAGAATTATACTTAGTTTATATATATTGACCAAATCCAAACCTTGCTAAATTCACACATAATGATAGGTGGAAGCTATAGCCATTTTTGGATTTTTCTATCTATGCAATTATGTCATCTGCAAATACTGATAATTTTCTTTTTCACTTTTTTCCTACTCCACGTCCCCTCTCTCGATCCCACTTTTTTCCTTATTGCACTGACAAGAGCCCCCAATGGCGTGTCCAATGGGAGCAACGACATTGGGCTTGCTGTGTTTTTCCTGATCCCGGGGAAAGGCTTCACCATTTCTGTCCTTAAAGATAGTGTCAGCTGGAAGTTTTCAAAGACGTGTGTTATCAAATTAAGAAAATTCCCTTCTCAGTTTGCTAAGAGTGTTAATCACAAACTCATGGAAAGAGTGAAAAGTCCAGCCACAGGTGTAGGAGATATTTGTAACGCATTAATCTGACAAAGGACTAATATGCAGAAGTATAAGAAGAGTTCCTTAAAAATCCAAAGGAAAAGGTAGCTCAATCAAATTAAAAGTAGGTAAAAAGAATGAAAGAGAAGGAAAAGAGAAATCAGGAGGAGGAGATTCACACAAAAAATTTTATCCAAATAGCCTATGTTATGGATGGAGCTAGAAGGGATCGTGCTCAACGAAATAAGCCAGAAAGAAAAAGTATCGAATGGTTTCACTTATAGAGGAATATAGGGGACCCAAATAAGAAAGAGACATTCAGCAAGGGAGGGAGAGGGTAAGGGCTCAAAATGGGGGAGAAAAGAGCACAAGGGACTATGGTGATGGTTCACGGGTGAATCGGTGGTGGGTAACCCACGGGGAATACACAATAATGTGAAAGATATAAATAATAATAATAATAAATTATAAACTAAAAAAAATAGCCTATGTTAATGGAGAACCATAGCCGCCTCATTCATAATGGCTGCAATGGTTCAGGCCCAACTGTCCATCAATCAATTGTAGTTTTCAGACAGTAGAATGATAGTTCTGAGCCAATGCCCTCAAGATTCTTCTGGATTTCTCTCTAGATGATTTAGGCTCTCATCCATTGAAAGTGGTGCTGGGTGGAGCTACAGGGTGATGCAGAGGCCGCTGGCTGTGTAGACTACAGGGATGACCATTGTGTGATCAGCCGCGCAGGGCTGGAGACGGGAGTCACCACAGCTAAAAGTCTGAAACAAGCAACCAAAAATTGAATGCTCCCTTCACTTGACTTCTGGAAACATGGTGAATTTAGTTAAGCAACACTAACTCCACCTGGATTCTAGAGGTTCTAGTGGTGGTGGCTGCTTCAAACAAATCAAGCTATGCTCGCCCACCTCCTTGCCCACCTTCTGGGAGCTTTGTGAAACCAATATGGGAAGACATTGACAGGGGAAAATGGGGATGGAGTGGGGAATGGCCTCGAAGGATAATAAAAATGCTTATTAATGGCCATTCAGATAGAATAGCCTGCTGGAAGCCAACCTGGTGAGTCTATGTTTGCTTTCAGGCTGTAGGGCTAGAGAGGGTAGTAGGAAATCTTGGATATGAGAGTGAAATTAGAACCTACCCTTGATGTTAGGATGTGGGAGGAGCTCACACAGTTCCTGAGGCTCCCGTTTAGCCCCAGGCCCCTGGGAGGCATGGGGATAAGCAAGTTCTAATCTCCTAGGTAGGAATTCCAGGGGTCTCTGCAGGCAGGAGCAGCTGGCATACATGGAGTCGGGCTGCCTCCTCTCTAAGAGCTAGAAGGAAGGGCCAGAGGGAACTGATACCCAGGGAAGGGACCCCAGGAAAGGACACCTGAAGCCACATACCTGGGTGCCAGCAGGGGTGTTGGCTAGACGCCGCCATTCCTCACAACTGAGACCTGGGATCTTTCCTGAAACTGCCTGCTGCCCTGAATTCTCTGTCAACTGACTTTGACGTTTGGAATTTTCATGCTGCTTCCAGTGCCAAACCTTGTTCTCCATCTCAGTGTCCAATTTTGCAATGTGAGGGGTGCTGGCGTGAGGACCTCTGGGAAAGACAGTGGCCAGCGAAAGGGACGATTGCCACCTGCCAGGCATCACCTTAAGCTCTTGGGCATCCTGCACAGACGCATTATTTTACTTGTTATTCACCCAAATACTGTGTTGGGCGTCTGCTGTTTCCATCATCACGGGGAGCCTGGCGCCATGTTCAGCATCAGTCAGCTGAGACGTGGCAGAGCTGGGGTTAAAATTAAGCCTGTGACAGCAGAGCTGATTCTTCCCATCACCCTTCCCATAAGCAGCCTGGGGAGAAACTGACCTGACACATCTCTGTGGGCCGGGGGGTGGGGGGGTGGGGGGGGAGAAGCTGCTAGAGCTGGGTGGGCTGGGCTAGGCTATCTGCCTGCTGGGGACAATGGGCTTCATGGGGAACCTTCTGGGCTGCGGCTCTGTTTGCTAGGGTCAAGATGGTGTGTGGTGGGAAGGTACTAACTGACCCTGCTGGGTTCAGCAGATCTCGGATCCTTCTCTTGGTTCCGGGAGCTGCAAGCTCACCTTGTACACCAGCTGTGGAGTCACAGCCCAGAGCGGGGACCCCAGCGACCAGGAGGGTGCAGGATGACCAGGACTGCACTGGGGGCTCCTAAATGCAACTTTTGGGGGTGATTGTGGCAAGTCTCTTGTTACCTGCAGGCTGGTGTTGGACCCTGAGGAGGGGGGCTCGGCCTGGGAGAAGACCGCCTGGCCTCTGCAGGCTGCCCCTGTTCTGCTCAGGAAGGGGCTGGGCCCACCACCCTGCGTCCTCGGCGGCCCTCCCCTCCCCGCCGCCCCTTCCACCTTATATAATGGCACATTATACAACATCGCAAAGCAGGTGGTATTTTTAAAGACAGCAAGTGAGCATTTTTTTGGCCTAAATTTGGGAATGAAACAGATGGATTTTTAAGACTCTGGGCTTTTCCTATGAATAGTAACCGTTGTTCTCTGCTTTTAAACACCAGTTTCAAGACCACCTCCAGCAACCAATCAGCACTCTATTTAATTATAACAAAATTCTTAGCTCTGTCTGCTGCTGCTCGGACAAGTGGGGGGCACTGGATCAATTTCTGGAGCCAGGCAGACTTGCCAACAACAATTTTCCTTTTCCCAGAGGGCCCCAGAGGCCTGGAGCGGGTTCCAAGTCCTTCCTCTCCGGCCTGCTCCTCGTGGGCTCTGACAGCGAGCTTGAAAAGGGTTATAGAGAGGCAGATAAATGCGGGCTTGTTGCAACCTTCCCTGACAGCGCCGACCCCCACGCCGTGAGCTCATGCTGCCTCATTACGGTTGGTGCCAGATTTTTTCCATTAACAGGTAATTGAGTAGAAACTAAAATAAGCGAAGTTTGTTTCATCCCTTGGATTTTCTTGCTGGGGTTTGAAAGAAAAACACTTTAGCTTCGTTAGTGGAGGAGTGTCCTTGAAAACGTATTTATGTTTTCCAAATGATTTGTCGCTTGGTAGGTGTAATTAGCTGGTTCGAGGCCTCTCCCTGCCTGTTTTCATTCTCTGCCGCCTGATACTCAGAGAGAAACGTGTGTGTGTGGGGGGGGGGGGGCCTGGCTGACCGAATCCCAGCTTTACGAGTGGATGGTGACGGATGTCTTGCTCAGAGCAGATAAGTGTTTTTTCTTTTCTCTCTCTCTCTCTCTCCCCCTCCCTCCCTTCCTTCCTGCCCCCTCCCCCACTGGAACATCCCCAGTAGGAGCTGTTGATCACAAGGTCTCGTTGTGGCACCCACAAATCCCTGCTCTCTGTCCCCCAGAGACTTGCTGGGGGGCGCCCTTCCTCTTCTCTGTACCTTGCAATTTTGCATATGCTCCAGGCAGCTGGTGAAGTGCAGGCACTAAGGGAGCTATTGTCATTTATCTCCTTGCAGCTGGGTTTGTGTTCAGTAATTCACTATTTACTATTCCAGGACAGTGTGGACTGGACCCACCTTGCTTCCCAGCTCTCGGCTCCTGTCTGTGCTGGAGGGTTTTCAGTTTCCTGAAGGTTCCCTGTCACTCACTGTCCAGTCATCCCTGAGTCCCCAAGTTCTCCATTTAGGGGAGAGAGGAAGAGGAGGGCATGGTCTTCATTCTTAATTTTCATTCTTGATTCGTGACCTTCTTTCTATCATGAACCCTTTTGAGATTCTAGTAAGTGCGAATGGCCGTGACCCCCAGGAAAATGTATTCGCTCCAATACACACATCATCCTGTCTGTGTTTTGGTAGTTGCATGAGTCCTCCTGGCCCCAGGACAAGAATCCCTCCAGCCAGCATGCTGGCCAGGCATCCGTTAATGAAAGCAAACTTTTCCCCGAATTGTTCACCCCTTCACACATCTGATATTGAAATCTTGCTAAAGGCAAGAATTCTCCAGAAATTTTTGATGTTGTAAGGGGCAAACTTAGCGCATGGGCCAGCATCCGTTTGGTATTCTGCCGTCATGTTCATCACTGCCGAGTCTGCGTCTAGTGCCAGCGCGGGGAGCACCTCCGGGGGATGGCCGTGCAGATGACATCCCTGCAGCCACAGCTGACATTCCAGTGGAGGGTGGGGAGACAGACAGAAACCAAGTAAACAATTGCGATTTGGGTCAGTGCTACAAAGAAAGAAACACTGACAGGCTAGGAAAGCCTCTCACGGAGTTGCTATTTCACCTGAGGCCTGAAAGTTGAGAAGGTGATTGCTATTTGTCTCAGATTCTGTGTCTGACACGCCTGCTCCCATCTCAGTGCCAGGTTGCCCAAAGCTCAGCCAGGAGCTCCGTGTCACAGATGAGTCCACTGAGGCCTGGTGGGATTTGGGGACAGGGTGGTAGGGAGAGGACCCCAGGTGGAGGCAGGCCTCCCAGAGCCCCAAATCTCCTTTTAAAAAAAAATTAGCTTCATTGAAATATAACTTAAAAACCAGGAAACTCACTTTTTAAAAGTAGACAATTCAATAACTTTGGGGAAGTTTTATAGAGATATGCAACTGTCACCATAGTTTGGTCTTAGAAAATTTTCATCACCCCAGAAAGTTCCCTCTTGTTCATTTGCAGTCACTTCCTGTTCCCACAAGCAACCCCAGACAAGCTCTCCTTTCACTTTCCATAGATACACCTTTTCTTTACTTTCACATGTAAGGAATTACACATTATATGGTCTTTTGTGTCTGGTTTCTTTCCCTTAGCACAATGCTTCTCAAGGTTCTTGCACTATCACCAGCAGCTTCCCCAAGAGGCAAATTTTAATTTAAATTTTACCTAAAGACAGAAATGGAAAACTAAGAAATACAAGTTGAACGATTAATGGCCACAAACCTTTGTAATGTCCAGGATGTTTTGTCTCTACCACCCCAGCCAAGAACAAATTTTCTTCTCACAAGGGGTTATATCATTTCTGTTGAGAATGCAAGAATGAGCATAGTATTTCTGAGGTCCATCCATGTTTCAGTATGTGTTCATAGTGCTTCCCTTTTCATTGCTGTATAGTAGTCCACCACGTGGAACTGCTATGTATGAAGAGTTGGGTTGTTTCTACCTTTCGGCTATCAAAGTCTTATACACCATACTGAATCACTCAGTCTACTTCCCATTTGAGAAAGTAACCGTGGGCATCTCAGCCTGCTTCTGAGCAGTGCATGAGTTTTCTCACCTGTGTAGGCTGGAGGCAATACTCCTCAGGCCATCTTAATGCTCTAAGATGATACCTGCCAAGAGTTTAGTGTGTGCCAGTGTCCTCCCCCGGCCCCTCCTCTTTTCTTGGGGAAAGGTGCCCCCTATGAAATCTCCCCCACAGCATTCCTTCCAGGCCCGGCTTCAAGCTCTGTCGCCATGGATTATGCAATGTCTGGCATTATCCTTTCTCCTTTTTCTCTGATGTTATTCAGGTCAAACCCAACATTGTTCCTTAACAGGAATCTCAAGTATTTCTCTCTTCTTGGCACTTGTCTTCTGGTCTCAGCGGCTGACACATTGCCAAGGATCAATTGATTTCATCTGCTGCTAAGAAACTAGGCCTCTGCGGGGGTGGGGAAGGGTGGTGCCCGTCAATGCTGCAGTAAAATGAGCACTGGACTGAGAGTCCAGACACCATGCTTAAGACCTAGCTGACCACTCCTGGCCTGGCCAGTCCCAGAGGCAATTGGATGAACTTTTCTTTTTGCAGCAAGCTCTCTGGTTATACATGCTGACCTCACAGAATCATAAAGAGCAAATGAGATGTTTACAAAAAGGCCTTGTAGATGGCAAGGTCCTTGGTCAAACTGTTATGTGCGGACCTGCCAGTGGTGCTGTCCCGTTTAGGGGGCAGTAGGGTAGGGGTAGCTCCTGGTAAACACCAGTGCCCAGGGCCTCGGCTTCCTGGAGCTTTCCCTCATGATCTGAAAGAATTCGATTTGGTTATAGGGCCAAGTGTGTCAGAGGAGGAGGCTTCTCTAGAAGCAGCCTGATTGGGCCTCATGGTGATGGGCATACATACCCTTATAACTCTTAGGCTCTGAGGTCCATGGGATTGCCCAGGAGAGGCAGAGGGGCAATGACCGTGTGCCCTGAGCCTTTCGGCTCTTATACCACTTCTGGCCTCCTCCTCCTCCACCTCTTCGACCCACCGCTTCCTACCATTCTCCTGTTTTCTGTTGACCAGACCCGAGTGGAGGGGAACCAACTGGGTTAATGATCTTTGAGTCAAAATGGACACTTTCCTTGGAACCAGTTGAGCACAGTGGTTAAGAGGGAAAATCTGGAGGCAGCCTGCGTGGGTTTAAGATCCCAGTGGGGTGACTTTCTGGATGAATAGTTTGACCAAGAGAGGAAACCTCTCTAAGCCTTGGTTTTCTCAGCTAAAAAGCAGGACTAAGACATTACCTATTTTGGGGAAGCTCAGGATGAGAGGAAAGTGCTTAGGTTGGTATGTTCCATGAGTATTAGCTATTATTTCTATTGCCTTGTGTTCTCATGGGCAGGAGAGAGAATACCCTGGACAAGTGAGCCCACTAGGAGGGACAGGTGGTTGTCCATAGGATGTGTTTTTGGAAGGCCATCAAACTCAAATTTACAGAGTATTCCCAAGGCATTTATTGTTGCCCAAAGGCCTTTCGCCTCCCCAGACAACCCATGGGAGAACTGAGAGCTTCAGCTACTCAGGTGAGATCAAAGAGAATGATCACAGGTGATGGACCACCAGGGAGGTGATGTCCCCAGAGCCAGGAATTTGTCCCTGTGGCCTCCTTTCCTGAGCCCAGGTTGAGGATCAACTGGTTGACCTTGAATTATCCCCCCAAAAAGGCAGCCACTAGACCAGGTCGTTCTTAAAGGGTTTTGGAGTTGGAAATGACTTTTCCCCCAAAACAATATCTTCTCTTAGAAAGAGGGGTGAATGAATGAATATAGGGTCAGAAAACTGAGCAGCACTCACACTTTCATGTAGTTTGTTCCCAAAGTCACCTGTCACCCCTTTCTTCTCCCTCTTGGTTCAGAGAGAAAGCCTCTTGGCCTAGCGACAAACAACCTAGCTCAGACCACTCCCAATCAGGAGTTATTATTTAATAATAACATGGTTTTTTTTTTTTTGAGGGGGGCAGAGCCCTTATTTGTAGCATTTGCCAATTTCTATTGTGTAAATTCTCCACCATGACCAATTTTAATCTATCAATGTGACACCATGTATATGGCATTGGAAGCAGATGATCATACATAACCTTTTGTTACAATTATCTATGCTATACATAGCATAGATAGATATACACAACCTTAGAAACATAGATAATTGTAAAAGAAGTGAATAGCTTTGCCTGTTTGCCACCTCAGTGTAAGTTTATATAACAATTTTAAAAAACCCATGGCACACAGAAGGACATCCATGTGAGGAGTTCAGGACTCAGGAGAGTGGTGGCACCTTGATCTTGGACTTGCTGTCTCCAAGACTGTTAGAAAATAAGTTTGTGTTGTTTAAGTGAAACAAAAAACTGTTTTGCAAAATTACTGCAAATTTAACAATCAGCTCTCACAAGTCAATGTGAGCTGGACTCAACATACAACTGCTTCTAACCCGATGGATTATAGGAGCCAGGGAGTTTCTTCAAACCAACTCTGCAACTTGCTGGTCTCTGAAGACCTCCGGTTAGAAGGCATTCTCCCTGCAGGCCCAGCCAAGATGGTTGCCCTTGTTACTAGTCCTTAGTATCCTGAGCATCAGTGGGGAGAAGCCAACCTACAAGTGTCTTCTTTGCTATGCACAACTCCCTACAAGAAGCTGGGCCTGTTCTTTCTGAGTCTAGACTGTTTTAGAAGGAGGATTCAAAAATGCTCAATATTCAGTCAATTCACTACTGGAGAAAATTCTGAACCATAAAGAGAGGTTCATGTGAAAGGACAAGTACTCAGAGGTCCAAAGAAATCAGACTGGGGAATTCCACTTCACTTCAGGGATACTGAAGAGAAGTTCCAGAGGCCAAATCTATTCACTTCCTGCCAGGGGAGCAGAGCATTGTGGGTAACCTCCTCCCAGAACAAGAGGCCAGGTCAGGACCGAGGCCCCATGCAGGCCCCAGGCCTCTGGCTTCTGTGGTCTGTGCTGAGCCTGGCCGTAGAGCTGACCGGCAGGGAGTCGTTCCTTTCAGCTGCCTCTCCCCACCTCACCGATGACTCCCCTGGGCTTCCGCCTGCTCCAGGGGAGCCCATTGGAGCATTATCCTGGAAGAAAGCCATCAGGGCTGAATGAGCAGCGCCTGCTTTCTGAAGGAGCCGCTCGGCTGCCCGATGACTGCCTGGCTCCTGGCCCTGGGCCATTGTGGAAGGACAAAGCTGACACACACAACAATCCACGACAATCTCCTCTCGGTCCTTTCTTCTTTATTATTGTTATTATTACCTTTCAAACGCTCCATCTTCTTGGGCTCGTTATTTCTGGTGAGGCCTCTGGCCAAAGTGTGTGGGGGTCACTTCTCCCTTCTTTGCGCCCCCTCGCCCTCACAGGCCCAGCTTCACTGCTGCCTCTTTGACAAAATACATAAAACTGATACTGATCGGTTAACATACATGACATCTTTAAACTTTAATCCGTTTCCCCTCTCGACGCGGCGGGCCGGCCTCTGTCGAGGTGCCCGTCCATTGTTCCCTGTCAAAGCCTTCTTGAGTGGGTTTCCCACTGAGTCACTTTTGTGTGAGTCAAATCAAGATTATAGGTAGCGGAGAAGAAAAAGCTGGGAAGAGAAGGTTAGCCCCTCATTTCAGACTTTAAGAAAAATCTGCCAGCGGGGGCCAGTCGGAGTGGGTAACGCACATGAAAGGCCTAGTCCAAGCTGGGTCGCCCGTGTCATAAGAGGAGTTTTTCAGGGAGAAGCACACAAAACACGCATTGTCGCGGTCGCACACAGAGACATAAATTTAGGAACATGTTCGCCCTTCGCCTGAACATAGTTAGCTCTGATAATGAGGAACAATGAACTGGAATGAAACCTCCTAGATTGAGTAGAGAGAGCGTTGACACTTGCTCATTCTCCCACAAAAGTGACTTCTCTTCTTCTTCCTTCTCTTATCTCCCTCTCTGCGCCAAATGACCCTAGCCGCTCGCCGCTGGCCCCGTTCCCCTTGCTTGGTGCAGCGGGGGAAGGTCAGCTGTCCTACAGGCAGACGGCACGACCTCTGGCTTTGCTGCTCTTACAAATTGGATAAGAATCCTTGTGGACAGCTGCGGTCCCTTTGGGGAACCCTCCACAGGGGTGCTGCATTCATATGGACAGGACTAGGCGCCTGGGTTCCATCCTGGCTCAACTACTCTTAGCTGTGAGATTTGGGTAACTTACTTGTTTCTAAGTGCCTCCCTCTCCTCTTCTGTTACATGGGACACGACTGCCCCAGGGCACAACAGCAGGATTAAATGTCTGTAAATTGAACCGCACATTGTAAGTACTCAACAGTGTTGATGATGATGATTATCTGGAATGAATTGATCCTCTTGCAATAAAAGAAACAGTTGAATTAGATGATGAAGACTGGACATGGTACGGTCTGTGATTCTCATTGGCTCTCCCTATTTTATCTAGAGAAGGGAAAGCTATCTTCAGCTCACAGATAAGGAAACTGGGGTCTAGAAGAAGTGAATGACATAGCCGTGGTCTCCTGATGGATGAAGCTTGGGTCAGATGGTATCGAGCTAGTGGTGAAAAATCTGGATTTGAATCTTGACTTTGCCACTTCCTGGCTGGTTGTCTTGGGAAAATTTTTGACCTCGAGCCACTGATTTTTTGCCATTAAAAAAAAATTAAGGTTTCATTTGCATTGATTAATAGTCACCCCTTTTCATATACAGTTCTGCAATTTTTTACAAGCCAATCCAGTGGTGGATCCACACCACAATTCAAGATAAATGTAGGAGAGCTGCCACACCTCCAAAATTCACCCCACTATGCACGATCCCTCACGCCACCCATAGCTCCTGACATCCCTCATCTGTTTTCTGTCCCTATAGTTTTTCTTTCATGAGAATATTATGTAAATGGGGTCACAAAGTATGCAACAAATTGTTTCCAGTTTTCTTTCCCTTAGCATGATGCATTTGAGATTCATTCTTGCTTTTTCTATATTAATAACATCTTGTTTTGTTGAGTCCTATTCTATGGTACTGAAGATCTACTCGGTTTATCCATGCCTCATTTGAGGGACATTTGACTTTTTTCTAGTTTCTGATGACTGTAAATAAAATCACTATAGACATTTGCATGCAGATTTCTTTCACTCAGGTGGACTTGCTGGGTCATATCATCAGTTTATGTCTTAACTTTTTTTTTAAAGATTTATTTTATTTATTTATGCATACAAAAGCTGGGGTGGAGGCCAGAGATGCAGGGGTGATGACAGCATTCACCAGAAACAGAGTAGGAAGCAGAACTGAGGCATATCTACTGAAATACATTGCTCAGGGGAGCAGTGGGCGAGACAGGAGAGGTCTGCTGCACCATGTGGGTCAGTTTCCTGGCCAGGGATGGAACTCGTGGTGCAGTGACTGCTGCTAGCTTCACAGTGCTGAGATGTAACCCCTTGCGCCACCAGGGAGGCCCCAGTTTATGGCTTAACTTTATGAGAAACGGCTCAGGTGCTATCAAATTAGCAGTTGCCAATGGGCCCAGTTGTTCTGCCCTTTTGTTAGCCCTTGATATTATAGGTTTTAAAACTTGTAGCCATTCTGATAGGTGTGTAAGCTTTGGTTTCTAATCTGTAAAATGGGAGCCATAATTGTGCCTTTACTGTTTTCTTGTGCCCATTAGTTGACAAGGTCTGTGTGAAGTGCTTAGCACAGTGCCTGGCAGGCCAGCGGTTGCTACATGGGAGCGGCATTATTTGCGTTTCCGTCCAAGCCCAGCATTCACGCGCGTGATGGGTATTGTGCATTATGCTTCTCCAGGCCCTGGGCCTGTGGTGTGTTTGGGTCCAGACCGCTGCAGGGCTTTATGAAGAGACCACTTTGTGTCTCCTTTAAAACTGGGCTCTGTTTTGTCTCCCTGCCTCTCTGCAAAGGGATGGAGCAGCAGCTGCTGGCAGCAGGCCAGGCCAGGCCCAGGAGTGCAGAGGCCAGGCCTGGTGAATGGGCTGTCCAGGCAGGCCTCCTGCCCCCGCTTGAGGCCCGGGGGTTTTTCTTGGCCTGCTCCCACCGTGCCGCCAGCCTTCCTTGCCTGCTTGCCCTGCCAGCACTGAGGTCCCCGCCAGAGGCACAGGGCGCTATACACACGGCTCCCTATTAAACATGGATTACCAAAAAAAAAAAAAAAAAAAAAATCAAAACAGGTCCATGAATCAGTCTCTGAGGGATTTGGCCTTGGAGATATTGTGGAGGAAAAGAAGCCATACAGACGCCTCTTTCAAAACCTGGCTGAGCCGCTGCCCTAATCACAGTGGGCACCACTGGAGGCCAGAGGTGGGGGTGTTCACCCCCCTTCCTGACAGCAGCCTCCAGACACCCTGATATTCTGCAGCAGCCCAAGTTTCGAGGGCTTGGGCAATCTGGCAGCAGCTTTAGAGAGATGACCCAATAGGCTTCAATAATCCAGACCACCAACCTAAAGGATATATAGCAGGTCCAGACTTTAGGAGGCCAGGCCAAGCTTTAGGCGAGGAGTCTCAATAATGCAAATGGCAGACTTAAAACTGATGGGCGGCAGGCCTAAAGACATCAGGCCGTGGGCCTGAGCTCAAAGAAGGCGAGCGTCGGGAGCAAGGACAGGTCCAAAGTGAGGTGGTGTGGCACTGCTTCTAGAGCCTGTGTGCAAACCAGAAGAAGCCACCCCTTCTGCACAAACAGCAGTGAAGGCTCTGTGAAGGCTCCACTTTGGCAAGTGGAGTGCCCGGTGGCTGGGCGCTCTGGGCAGGACACAAAGGGATAAACCAGGCGCAGCCCTGGCCCTGAGGCCCCGACAGTCCCCCGGCATTCCTCTGGGCCTGTTTCCGAGTGGCTTCACATGGCCACTGGACATGGCCCACCGATGAGGCACACACTCCTGGATCACGGGAATTGTCTTCAGAGACCACACTCTCTGGGTCAAGAAAGGCCTCAATGAAGAGAGTCTGAGCTCAGAGTTGTTCCAAAGCAAAGCCAGACTTGGAGAGCCCTTATGGGAGAGAGAAGCACAGGGAAGGCTGTCAGCAAGAGATCAGCGTCTCCAGTCACCTCGTTTGTTCAGGGAAGAACCAGGAACAGGGAGGGGCAAAAACCTGGTGAAGACCCAGCCAGCCTGCTGCAGGAAAACGAGTGGGCTGCACTGGCCAAGGGTAGGGGTCGCTACAGAGAACAGCGTACGATGCAGGGCGGTTCCTTGATAGTTCAGGAGGATGTGGGGTGCATATAAGTTTTGGGGAGAATAGCAGGGAAGAATTATAAAAGAAATGCAATTTTCCATTTGACTTCTGGGACCTATGCTGCCTTGGTTTCCTCCTTCCTCTCTAGCTTGCTCCTTCTCTCAGAACTCCGATTCTCTGCCCTGGGTGCGCTCCCCTCCCTGCCCACGCTCTCTCTTCAGGGGATCTCATTCAGTTCCATAATGTTAAATGTACCTAACCATGTAGATGTTCCCCAAATCTGCATGCCCAACCCTATCTCTCCCCAGAACTTTGGTCTTACGTAGTCAGTTCTAAGTGACACTGAAAGGCAAACAGGTATAGGACGGCTGGTCCTGCAAGGGGACACAGCAGGTGTAAATGTCCTGAGATGAGAGAGGGAAAGTGTAGTCTGCTTCAGGAATGGAGAGAGCTGTCAGTGAATGGAGCCAACAGCAGAAAGAAAGAAGACAGGAGACTGGGATCGAGGGAAGGAAGGCTGGAAAGGAATAGACAAAGCAGAAAAATGGAAGCCTGTCTTTAGGAACTCCTGCTTGAAACAAGGAGTTGGGGACAAGTACTGACTCTGTCATGGTCTGTTCTTGTCCCAGTTCTCAGGGCCTGGCCACCTGGACAGTTTCCACGTGGCTCTTTCTATGCCTCATCATAACAAAAGAGGCTGGTGAGAGGGTCAGGCTACTGGCATCCTCCGCCCATTTGGGCAGCGTTTCCCAGTTCACTAGGCTCTTTGAACCTTCACGACAAATTATATTTATTCATTCCTTTTCACATTCCATGGTTTATATTCCATGAATTTCATTTTTTTCCCCTCCACCACTATCCCTTATACCCCTTGACCATTTCTCGTTTCCCTCTCCTTAACCTCAGAAGCCTACTTTATGACTGTCCATAATAATTTGTCAGTTCATCCACTCTGATTCCTTGGTTTTACTCATTTACATGAAAACATTTAATATTTGTTTTTATCTTTCCGAATTGCTAACTACATATAATTTCCTTGACTTCCTTTCACTTTGCTATACATGGTACTTTTCATCCTTCCTTGTAGCTGAACATGTACCATAGTGTGGATATACCACATCTTGTCACTGAATCCTCTGTCAGTGGGCAATACAACCTTCACTTATGGGTGAGGAAACAGTCCAGAACCAGAAGGATTTGCTTGGAACTGCAAGGCTGGGATGAGACCTGGATCTTTGGACCATGACTTGAATTTCTTCTGGAATCCCTTCTAAGTCCTCCATAAAATTATTAACTGTAAACTTATAGCTCTGTAAGACTGAAGCATAACCATCATCCTGGGACTCCCATTTATTGTCCATTTTGGCTGGTTCCACTCTTTCCTGGATTCCTTGTTTTCTTCTTTCTTGGCTTATTTTTTGTGTTGTTAGAGGATAATCTCAAGTAACTTCAAAGAATGAATGTAATGTAAAAATCCTATGTCTGTGCATGTTTAAAAATATCTTTAATTTACCGTGCATCATTCAATCACATCTTGGCTGGGTATAAAATTACATTAATAAAAAAACTTCTAAGGTATTTCTCCACTGTCTCCTAATATCTGGTATACTTATGAAAAACATGATTCCAATCGGTTTTTCAGATTATAGTCACACTTTTTTGTTTTTTCCTAATGTAATTTCTCCCTCTTGATGTTCTGTAATTTTATGTTCATTTGCCATTGTTCATTTGTGACTCCCTCCCCTTTCATTTTCAGTATAATCTGAAGACTTGTGTATTTCAACTTTGGGATATTCTATATTATTTCTTTGATACTTTTTGGGTTCAATTTTCTCTATTCTATCTTTCAGGAATTCCCTTTAGTATAATAGTGGAAGTAGACTCTCACCATTGATTACAATGTGTATATTCTATAGCAATTTTCTTTGTGGTTACAATGGGTATTACATTTAATGTCCTAAACCTATAGTATTTCATTTGAATTTATACCAGCTTACCTTTAATAATGCACAAAAACTCTTCTTCCTAACAGCTCTATTGTCACCCTGTGGGTTTGTAATATCACAAAATTCCATCTTTAAATGTGCCCTGAGACATAAACTTCTAAGAAATCTTTTAAATAATTCTTTTAAATTCATTAGTCTCTTAAATTACGTAAAAAACAAAATGTGGCTTTACAAACCAGCTACATTGATACTAGCCTTTATAATTTGCTATGCATTTACCGCCTTGGGTGTTTATTTCTTCACATAGCTTCAAGTTACTGTTTAATGTCCTTGAATTTCCCCAGCTTTTGGTCAATTTCAGTGTCTAGCTCTGTAGTGGCTACTCATCTTCCACTCCTCTATTACATGTTAGGTAGGGAGCTGTGTACATGTTCCTAGAGTAAATTGCACACAACTTGCAGGATCCTGGATGAAAAGGACCCATCCTCCAAATATCAGATCAGTACTTTAATTGTTGATTGTGACTTTTGACCTCTGAGAGGCAGACAAAGAAGGGGATGTTCATTGTTGTTGAGCCACCCTTCACTGTTGCAAGAAATGCTCAAGGAAGTCTTGTAGGATGAAATGGAAGGAAGGGCAAAATTAATGGCATTTTATAGTCTATGGCTTCCAGTGGAAGTTGCAAGCCTTCCATAGACTACAGAGTTTCAAAAGTAGTTACATCAGACAGATTCTGCTAGTGAAAATGTTGTCTAGTAGGCTGAGGGATTCCTGGTACTTTATTATCTGCTATCTTTCCAGAATCCTCTGTGTGTCTGTTCCTTCTTAGTCTTCAATTACAATGATATTCTCGCATGGATCACTGTAGCTCTGTCATTTAAAAAAAATTACCTTTTTGTTCTTTTGATTGGATCATTTCTTTGTTCTATCTTCAAGTTTACAATTTATTTTACCATATTCAATCTGCTGTTGACTCCATTTTAAGAAATTTAGGTAATTTTTAGTTATCAAATTTTGATTTTTTTAATGACCTGTTTTTTTGGCTGAGATTTTTTTCTTTTGCTCATTCCTATTTATATGTGCTCAACTTCCTTTACATCCTGAGCATATTTATAATAGCTGTTTTAATATTCCCGTGTGCTAACTTACACAGCTGGTTCATCTTGCAGGAGGTCTCTAATGATTACCATTTCTTTTAGATGTGAGTCACATTTTCTTGTTTCTTCACATATCTAGTAATTTTGGATTATGTGGTTCCATATGAATTTCATCAGTAGTCGATCTATTTCTTTGAAGAATGTCATTGAGATTTTTATTGGGATAGCATTAAATCTGTAAATTGCTTTTGGTAGGATTGCCATTTTGATAATGTTAATCCTTCCAATCCATGAACAAGGGATGCCTTTCCATCTTCTTGTGTCTTCTTCTATTTCTTTCAGCAGAGTTTTGTAGTTTTCTTTGTATAAGTCCTTTATGT
>PVIJ01001328.1:0-144354 GCA_004024925.1 Scalopus aquaticus
AAAAAAAAAAAAAACTTTTAGAGTGTTGCCTCCTATCCCTTCGGACCATTAGACATACCCTGGGGTTTATATGCTGGGAGATACCTGTTACCAAGCAGTGTTCTCTTTCTTAGCACAGCATTTACAACCCTTGATTAACAAATTACCCTTTGAAAAGTCTCAGGGCATTATAATTCTACAAATAATATAAAAACAGCCCCCTTTGGAGCAACTCTGAAACATTTCCTTCTCAAAGTTAGGAGACACAGTAGGTGTTTGTGCCTAGAAGAGTGTTGGATATCTTTTTTTTAAATTGAGTTAACATGGGTTTACAACACTGTATGTGATTCAGAGGTGTAGGATCACATCTCCTCAGATGTATATCACCACACCGACCTACCACCAAGGCACCCACAGTCCTCCACCATTGTGCCTTTCCTATTTTCTTTCTCCCCTCCCCCATCTGTAACTCAATTTCACAGATTTCTAGGGTTCATTATTAGTTTGGTTTTATGGATACTTTATTTTGTTTCCCTATATTCCACATAGAAGTAAAACCATTGGATATTTTTTTCTCCATTTGGCTTCTTTCACTTAGCATAATCTCCTCCTGTTCATCCTTGTTGTCTTAAATGGCAAGATTTCATCTTTATGACTGAGTTGAATTCCATTATGTATATCTATTACATCTTCTTAATTCACTTATCTGGCCTTGGGCACTTAGGTGGTTTCCATGAATTGGCTAGTATAAATAGCGCTGCAATAAACATAGAAGTGCACATATCCCTTCAAATTAGTGTTATTGCATTCTTTTGGTTAAATACCTAGAAGTGAAAATGCCAGATCATATAGTAGATCGGTTTTTACTATTTTGAGAAGCCTCCATACTATTTTCTGGGGGGGGGGGGGGTGTGTGTGGGGAAGTTGGGCCAGTCTACAATCCCAACAACAGTGTACAAATGTTCCTTTTTCTTCATGTTCTTGTCAATATTTATGTTTCTGAGCCTTTTGTTACGGGCCATTCTCACAAGTATGAGATGGTATCTCATTGTGGTTTTGATTTACATTTCCCTGATGATAAATGGTAATGAGCATGTTTTCATGTGCCTGTTGGTTATTTGTATGTCTTCTTTGGAGAAGTGCCTATTTAGCTCTTGCACCTAGACTTTGGGTTCCTTGTTTTCTTTTTGTTGAAGTGTATCAATTTTTTGTATATCTTGGATGTTAGCCTTTTGTTAGCTGCATGATGTGCAATTATTTTCTATTTCATATAGTAATGTGTCTTTTTGTTTAACTGATAGTTTCTTGCACAGTGCAGAAGTTTTTTTAGTTTGATGTAATTCCCTTTATTTGTATTCACTTTTGTTTCTCTTATCATTGGAGACAAATCCACAAAGATACCTTCAAAGCCAATGTCTTGGATTGTTGTGCCTATGTTTTATTCTATGTATTTTATGGTTTTGTGTCTTACATCCTTGTCTTGAATTCATTTTGGGTTAATTTTTGTGTAAGGTGTAGATAGTCATCTCGTTTCACTCCTTTGCATGGAGCTGTCCAGTGTTCACAGTGTTGGATGTTTCATGCCCTGTTAGAATGTTCAAAGGCTGCTCTTGATTTGTGACTGACATTCCTATTGACCTCAGAAACTTTCTGAACACGTTAGCTGGGAATGATGCTAAGTCAGAGCGGCCTGGTAGTTTGATATGTAGGCCTTCCAGATAAGTATTTCAGAGCACCTCTATGACCTTGCTGCTGCCAAACTTATTAAGGACTTTGAAAGCATTAACAGCTTCTGAAAAAGTCCAGCACAAAGGAGGAGGCCTGGAAGTGCTGTTTCCTTGCTTCTCAGGCCTCTACTACTACCAACCTAGACACATGGGTCTCCTTCCTGGAACTGCTCTGAGGTACTTTGACCTTTTTTTCTATTTTTGCCTTTGGCAGATAACTGTTGCCAAACTCAAGATCAGATTGGCTTTGGAGAAAGAGGGATATGAGATTTAGTGTGCCCTACTTTTTGTGTGCCTTTGGGCTAGTTATTAATGGTTTGTTCATCTGTGAAATAAAAATGATAAAATTGTACTGCCTGTGGAAATAAAGGAAGTAATATAGTAAGGAGCTCAACATAATGTTGATCCATTGTAAATACTCAATAAATATAGTGACTACTAATATTGGGTGGGAAGGTTGCTTCAGTGGTTGCCTGAATGGAGTGACTTTAAGTGTTCCTTGTATAAAAGAGGAACTGCTTTTCTGATTCAGATACATAGCATTTTGTAACTGGAAATTCACTCCTTAAAGTAAAAATGTTTTGGTAAGTATAAACACTTATGCGGGAGAGAACACTCATGCTTGACAACTATTTACAACATTAATGAGAACAAACTAAAATTAATAACAGATTTTTAAAGGGAGAGATAAAGGCATTCAGCTCTTTGGGGAAGAGAAAGATTTCCCACTGAAGAGAGGAAAAGCAAAACTTACTAAGACTTTGGGACACTATAGATAAGCTTCTCTGACTTAGGAGTTCTATATAGGTTTCTTTATTTCCTTGAATTCTGTGTCTTTCAGAGAAGAAATGTCATCTGATGACCCATATATATTTTGTCCCATGACTCCCTCTATCCATTTTTAATCATTTGTTAATTTCTTTGTGTAAATTAGACAGAACAAGACTGTAAATAGTGCGAGGCAGGGATGCCATGTATGGTCATATAACAACATATATAATACCCTAATAAATATTTGCCCTCAAAGGAAGGGCAATATTTTATAAATCTCTTTCTATTTATATATAATTATAATACATAATTAGTTATATGTAATTGAATTATATACCTGTATATATTGAGATATATATGTGTATGACTGTATGTGAATATTACATTTGAAGACATATAATTTTGTGTGCTTGAAAGTGATATATAGTTGAAAGTTTATACCCTTAATATTTCTATTCTGCTGAGTGAATTTTTTTCTTTTTTTTATTGTTATTTATATCTTTTACATTTTGTATTCCCTTTGGGTAACCCATCACCAATTCACCCATGATTCATCTCCATGGTCCCTTGTGTTCTTTTCTACTCCATTTTGTGCCCTTATCCTCTCTCCCCTTCACCCCAACTCCACCCACTGAGTGTCTCTCTCCTATTTGGTGTCCTTATAGTCCTGTTATAAGTGAAACCATTCGATGTTTTTCTCTTGCTTTCTGGCTTATTTCACTGAGTATGATTCCCCTCTAATTCCATCCGTGTCACTGCAAATTGCATGTGTTTATCTTCTTTGAATGTTGAATAGTATTCCATTGTGTATATGTACCACCTCTTCTTGATCCAGTCATCTATATTTGGACATCTGCGTTGCTTCCATACCTTTGCTACTGTGAACATTGCTGCAATGAACATACGGGTGCATGTATCCTTTTGAATTAGTGTTTTTGTGTCCTTTGGGTAGATTCCCCAAAGTGGTATTGCTGGGTGGTATGGAAGTTCCATTTTTAGCAGTTTGAGGAACCGCCATACAGCTTTCCATACTGATTGGTACAGTTTGCATTCCCACCAGCAGTGTAGAATAGCTCCTTTTTCTCCACATCCTTCCCAGCATTTGTTGTTGCCTGTATTTTTTTTTCTAGGCCCTGTTGCCTGTATTTTTAATGTGTGACATCCTCACAGGTGTGAGGTGGTATCTCATTGTGGTTTTGATTTGCATTTCCTTAATTATAAGTGATGTTGAACATTTTTTCATGTACCCGTTGGCCATTTGCTTTTCTTCTTTGGAGAACTGCCTTTTTAGCTCTTCTGCCCATTTTTGACTGGATTACTGGCTTTGCTTTTGTTGAGTTGTGAGTTCCTTGTAAAGTTTTATTATCAGACCTTTATCGATTGTATTGTGTGTGAAGATCTTTTCCCAGTTGGTAGGGTGTCTGTTAGTTTTGGTTAATGTCTCTTGCTGTACAAAGCTTTTTATTTTGACGTAATCCCACCTGTTTATCTTGTCCTTCACTTCCTTCTCTTTGGGGGATGTGTCTTTAAAGATTTTGCTGAGATGTATGTCTTGCAGAGTTTTGCCTATATTTTCTTCTATAAATTTTATGGTTTCAGGTCTTATGTACAGGTCTTTTATCCATTTTGAGTTGGCTTTTGTGCAGGGTGTGAAGTAGTAGTCTAGCTTCATTTTTTCGCATGTGGCTGTCCAGTTTTCCCAGCACCATTTATTGAATAGACTGTCCTTGTTCCACTGCATTTTCTTTGCTCCTTTGTCAAAGATTAGTTGTTCATAGATATGCGGCTTTAATTCTGGGTATTCTATTCAGTTCCGTTGGTTTTTGTGTCTGTTTTTGTTCCAGTACCATGCTGTTTTAATTATTACAGCTTTGTGGTATAGTTTGAAATCAGGGAGTGAAATTCCTCCGTTTTCTTTCTTTTTAGTCAGGAGGGCTTTAGCTATGTGAGGTTTTTTGTGGTTCCATATGAATTTCATCAGTATTAGATCTATTTCTTTGAAGAATTTCGTTGAGATTTTTATTGGAATAGCGTTGAATCTGTAAATTGCTTTTGGTAGGAGAGCCATTTTGATAATGTTAATCCTTCCAATCCATGAGCAAGGGATGCCTTTCCATTTTCTTGTGTCTTTTATTTCTTTCAACAGTGCTTTATAGTTTTCTTTGTATAAGTCTTTTATGTCTTTTGTTAGATTTATTCCCAGATGTTTGATTTTTTTTTTGGTTTCAATTTTGAAGGGGATGGATCTCTTAATTTCTTCTTCTTCAGATTGGGTGTTTGCGTATAGGAAGGCTACTGATTTTTGTGTGTTGATTTTGTATCCTGATCCTTTACTGAACTGGTCTATGAGTTTGAGTAGTTTTTCTATGGAGTTTTTAGGGTTTTGTGTATATATTATCATATCATCCGCAAATAGAGACAGTTTAATTTCTTCTTTTCCTATTTGGATCCCTTGAATGTCTTCTCTTGTCTAATTGCTCTGGCTAGGACTTCCAGTATTACATTGCAATGCAATGGTGAGAGTGGACATCCTTGCCTTGTTCCAGATCTTAGTGGAAAGGCCTTCAGCTTCTCACTATTGAGGATAATATTGGCTGTGGGTTTGTCGTATATAACTTTTATTATGTTGAGGTATGTTCTTTCTATCCCAAGGTTTTCAGGGGCTTTCTTTTATCATAAATGGGTGTTGCACTTTGTCAAATGCTTACTCAGCGTCTATTGATATGATCACATGGTCTTTATTTTTCTTTTTGTTGATGTGTTGGATTACACTGATTGATTTTTGGATTTGGAACTATCCTTGTGTCCCTGGAATAAATCCCACTTGGTCGTGGTGTATTATCTTTTGGATGCATTGTTGGATCCTGTTGACCAAGATTTTGTTAAATATTTTTGCATCAGTATTCATTAGGGAGATTGATCTGTAGTTTTCTTTTTTTGTGTTGTCTTTGTCTGGTTTTGGTATTAGAGTAATGTTTGCTTCATAGAATGTGTTTGGTAGAACTCCTTCCTTCTCGATTTTTTGAAAGATTTTGTGTAACATAGGGACTATTTCGTTTTTGAATGTTTGGTAGAATTCGTTTGTGAAACCATCTGGTCCTGGACTTTTGTTTTTGGGAGGTTTTTAATTACTGTTTCAATTTCACTGCTTGTGATTGGTCTGTTTAGGTGTTCTATATCTTCTTTGTCTAGTTTTGGGTGATTGTATAGTTCTAGGAATTTGTCAATTTCCTCTAGGTTGTTGTACTTGTTTCCGTGTAGCTGTTCATAGTATTCTCTGATTATTCTTTTGATTTCTGCTGTGTCTGTTGTGATTTCTCCTCTTTCATTTATGATCCTATTTATTTGGTTTTTTTTTTAAGATTTATTTATTTATACATACAAGCTGGGGTACAGACCAGAGGTGTGGGGCGGCGACAGGGTTCACCAGAGACAGAGCGGGGAGCAGAACAGGCAGATCAGAAATACACTGCTGAGGGGAGCAGCGGGTGAGGCAGGAGAGGTCTGCCGCACCATGTGGGATTCTCCCCGGCCGGGCGTCGAACTCTCATCGCTGCTGCCGACAGCTCCACAGCATAGCGCTTAACCGCTGCGCCACCAGGGAGGCCCTGATCCTATTTATTTGTGTTTTTTCTTTGTAAGCCTGGCTAGTAGTTTGTCTATTTTATTTATTTTTTCAAAGAACCAGCTTTTGGTTTCATTGACCTTCTGGATTGTTTTTTTGATTTCCATTTCATTTATTTCTGCTTTGATTTTTATTATTTCCTTTCTTAAACTGGCTTCTGGGTTTTTTTGTTGTTCATTTTCTAGTTATTTGAGATGTGAGATTAAATTGTTTCTTTGAGTTGTTTCTTGTTTCTTGATGTGGGCTTGTAATGACATATATTTTCCTCTTATTACTGCTTTTGCTGTGTCTCAGACGTTCTGGAAAGTTGTGTCCTCGTTGTCATTCAGTTCTAGGTATTTTTTAATTTCTTCCTTGATCTCTTTGTTGATCCATTGGTCTTCCAGTAATGTGGGTTTCAGTCTCCATGAGGTAAGAGGGTTTCTTTTTTTCTTTTCATGGTTTATTTCTAGTTTGGCTCCTTTATGATCAGAGAAGAAGGTCGGTATGATTTTGATCTTAATGTATCTGTTGAGGTTTGTCTTGTGCCCTAATATGTGATCAATCCTGGAGTATATTCCGTGTGCACTTGAGAAAAAAGTATTCAGTTTTTTTGGGGTGTAGTGCCCTATAGATATCTATTAAACCCATGTGGTCTAAGTCTTTATTTAGAGCTTTAGTGTCTTTGTTTATTTTTGTCTTGTTGATCTGTCCAATGGTGAGAGTGGAGTATTGAAGTCTCCTACTATATATGCATTTTCTTTAATGTCTGTTTTCAGAGATAATAATAATTGTCTGATATATTTTGGTGCTCCTTCATTTGCGGAATATATGTTGATGCGTGTTATATCTTCCTGTTTTATTGTCCCCTTATCATGATGTAGTGACCAGCTGTGTCTCTTTTTACCTTCTTAAGTTTGAAGTCTATTTTATCTGATATAAGTATAGCTGTTACTGCCTTCTTTTTTTTGGTCCGTTTGCTTGTAGGATTGTTTTCCAATCTTTTGCTTTCAATCTCTGCTTATCTTTTGCAGCTAGATGTGTTTCCTGTAGACAGCAGAAGGTTGGGTTCTGTTTTATGATCCAGTCTGCTACTCTGTGTCTTTTTATTGGTGCATTTAGTCCACTTACATTTAGGGTTAAAATTGATATATTGGTATCCGTATTTGCCAATTTGTTTGCCTTTTTGTGGTTCTAGTCCTTACCTCATTCTGCTTTTCCTAGTCACTCCTCTGTTGGTTTTGGCTTCAGTGCTTCATGTAGTATTTTTTGGAGTGGGGGTTTGGTAGTAATGAATTTCTGAAGTTTCTGTTTGTCAGAGAAAGTCCTTATTCTATCTTCATAGAGGAAGGAGCACTTTGCAAGGTAAAGTATTCTTGGTTGACATTTATTGGCTTGGAGTTTGTTAAATATGTCACTTCATGCTCTTCTTGCCTGTAGTGTTTCTTCAGAAATGTCTGATGTCAACCTGATTGGCTTTCCTTTGTAGTTATTTGTTTCTTTGTTCTCGTCATTTTCAATATATTTTCCTTGTCTTGAATTCTTGATAGCTTTACTATTATGTTTTGCTGTTTTTTTTTATTTCATTATAATAATTTGGAGATCTTCTGGCTTCCTGGATGTCAATTTTTGTTTCCTTTTTTATGCTTGGGACGTTCTCTTCAAATATCTCCTTGAAAAGTTTCTCTGTTCCTTTGTCTTTCTCCTCTCCTTCTGGGATTCCTATGACTCTGATGTTTCCTTTTTTCATGGTGTCAGTTCTCAAAGCATTTCCTCATTCTTTTCCCTTCATTTTTCTCTTTCCTTTTCTGTGTTGGTTCTTTCAGCATTTTTATCTTCCAGAGTGCTTATTCTTCCCTCTGTGTCTTTTATTGGACTTTTCTGACTCTCTACTAAAGTTTGTAAGTCCTCCATTTTCTTCAATTTCTTCTTTATGGATTCATTCTCATTCTTCAATTCTTCATTTATATTCCTCAATTCTTTGTTTATGTTTCTTTCCTTCTCTACCTTTTCATTTAATTCTATCATTTTTTTTTTGTTATGGCTATTTTGAATTCTTTATCTGTTAGGCAGATGTAATCTTCTATGTTCATATTATTGGGTTCTGGAGAAGGATTTTCTTTCTATGGAGTTTTGTTTTCACAGTCATTTGTACCTTTTTTCCTTCCCATTGTTGGCCTTCTGCTTTGCTCTGATTGTAGTGCTCCTGTACCACTGGTGCTGGTGGGCATGACTCCTGGTTTCACTTGCTGAGGAGTGTTTGTGGCCAGTGTCTGAGCTGCTGTGGCTGGGTGTTGTCTGGATACTGTTGTTTCTCTGTTGAACTTCTGTGTCCCTCATGGTGTGTCTCCAACGTGTTTCAGGGTCCATGCAGAATTACAGGAGAAGGGGTGTTGTGTGAAAAGGGGGGGGTGTTACATAGGTTTAGAGGATGGGAGGAGCAATAGGGGGCTACATAGGGGGAGGATGAGGGGGGAAGGGAGATGGAGGAGGAGGAAGGAATCGGGGTGCGGGGGGAGGGGGAAAGGAGAAGGAAAAAAAGGAAGAAACACATAAACAAACAAAATAAACAAACAGACAAAAATTGTTGATGATAGTGCAGGGAGATAGGGGGATAGAGGGATTAAGAGAACAGAGATAGTGGAAGGTGAGACAGATAGACAGTAAGCAGCCAGTTAGTCAGGGAAACAAATAAACATATGGGCAGATGTGGGAGGGTAACTTATCAAGAGTTCGTGTAAAACAAAATTAAGCTTATTGTGATTAAAATAAATCAAAAAGGAGAAGAGAGAGAAAGGGGAGGAAGAAAAGTAGAAGGAAAGGACATAAAGAAAGAGGTAGGTAAAAAGAAAAAAAATTGTAAAAAGATAAAAAAATGGCTAAGGATGGCCCCCCAGGCTCTTGGGTTGATGCAAGCTTGGGGAGATTTCTGTAGTCTTTTGCCCCTGAGGTCTTGGGGTTTTCAGGTGGCCCCACTGCTGGGGTTCAGCCCCCTTTCAGGTGTCAGATGCTGCTATCACTCCGCTGTCCTTCACTGCTGGTATTGGTTGCTAGAGTTCTTTCTAATCTCTCTCCCCCAGTGTTTCCTCCAGTGCTTGTCTGGGTCTATCGCCACTGCTGGAGCAGACAGCTGAGCGGCAGGTGTGGGGGCCAGCAGCCTCTTCCCACCTGGAGCTACAGCCCCACTGGTAGGTGAAGGAGGAACCGAGTTGGCGGGCAGCCTCCTCCCTGATGAAACTACAGCCATGTGGGCATATGGGGGAGGAGAGGCAGTGCCCACCAGCAACCTCTTCCGACAGCCTCTTCCCACCTGGAGCTACAGCCCCGTGGGTAGGTGGGGGAGGAGCCAAGTCAGCAGGCAGCCTCCTCCCTCGGGAACTACTACAGCCACGGGGGCTGGTGGGGGGAAGGAGGGCGCGTGGGCCAGCAGCCTCTTCCCAGCTGGAGCTGCAGCCACGTGGGCAGGTGGGGGAGAGGGGTCTCCCGAGATGGCAGGCAGCCTCCTCTGGGCTGGCAAAGCTACTGCCATGGGCAGGAGGGGGAGGAGCAGGAGCTTCGGCAACACGCAGCTGGAGGTTCTCTGGGTGCAGCAGCACAGGGATGAAGGAGGGATCGTGCACCTCACCATCTGGCTGAAGTTTTCCATCCCCACCGCAGTCCCAGGCCTTATACTTGGCAATGCTTGAGGAAGCCTGCTTGCCCTCCTTTCCTTGCCGTTGTCTTTCTGGGAGGGGCCTGGTGATCTTTTCCTTCTTTTTACTCCATCTCTTCTACTTCTCTCTGTGTCCAGGACACCAGCGGGGGTGGTTGATCTGTGTAGCGCGTCTAGTCCTCTTCAGATCAGGTCCCAAAATTGGAGATATTTCTCTCTGTAAATCTTTTTTTATGGGAGAGCCCGATCCTAGCGTCCATTCGCCACCATGTTGATCCCGAAAGTCCCCTGCTGAGTATATTCTTTCAGAGGAAAGCATGCAACTTTTTTACTTAAATGTGTATATTTCACAAAGAAGAATTTAAGGCCAAAATGAAGAAGTTACCCTCTAGATTTCATAACTGATTAGTAGCAGAGCAGGGACTAGATCTGAGATCTTTTGTGCCAAAATGGTGTTTATTATGTGGTACTCATACAGACTGAAAAGTCAAACAATGACTACTTGAGATAGCTAGGTTAGTGTGATGCATATCTTAGATCTTATTAGGAGTCACTCAAAAAGACACAATTCAATTGCATTAAAACATATCCTATAGTGAATCTATGTGGTTAGAAGTCAGAATAGTGGTTATTTTTGGAGGAAGGTTTTAGCTGATGAAAGGGTCATCAGGAAGATTCTGGAATGTTGATGGTAGTCTGTTTTTTGATCTGGAGCTGGCTACATGGATTAATTTGTGAAAAACTAATCTAACTGGATACTTAATGCTTTGTGTATACATTTTACTTACTTTCAAATTTAAGTTTATTTAGAAGGATCTAGATTGACTATGTGCTATCTATATGTAAGACCTTGAGGTACTTATGTCTTATAAGGAAGTAAGAATGGAAACTAGTGGTAGTACAAAGGTTCTAATTTTAGAATGGTCTTATTTAATCTTCCACTTTTGTCCTTCCATTCTTTCCTGAAAGTTCAGTTATTCCAAAATGAGCAAATTTATTTGAGAAATATCACAAATAAATATCTACCCAATGGACGTCTTTTGTCCAAATTTTATGTGAAAATATAAGGGCTTGTGGTTTCTGATTACTGCCTTAAGCTCAAGGTTAGGAATGCTTGTCTTCTGCATGATCACTGTATATAACCTTTGTATGTGCCCTTATCTGATCTTCTTTCCACAACAGGCAATAAAAGGGATGATAATTCCTCCTCTGGGTCTTGCAAGGACCTTGCACAGAAGGGAGGAAGGGCAGAGGTGCCAGCTGCCCAGGAGTTGAGCAAAACTATTTCATATGTTCAGAATGTTTCTACACTTCTGCTCCTCATGGTGTGAAAGGCATGTGTAAGGCAGGTCCAAGCATATTTTTCTTGAAATGAATGTTAGTACAGAAGGGAGTGGGAATTAATGGGTTTTTATCAAGAAATAGGAGGAGGAGGCGGCTGAATGCTATTGATGTAGAACTGACTATGGCCTGCCACCTATTTCTCATTCTTTGATCTTTTGCCACAATTTCCACCTTTGAAAGTTTTAATTAAGCCTTTGTCATGGGAAATATGGCATCCTTATAGTCTTTCCAGAGTAAATGCAGCTTTAGCAGTTTTATCAATTATTTTAAAAAATCTAATCAATTATAGAAAACTAGGGCCATTTTGTATTTAAAATAGCTATCGGTTTTCAGAAATGCAGTGATAGTTGTCTCAAGGTTTTGTATTCCCACTGATTAGTATTTAAAAAAATTTATGTATTGAGATAACAACTTACAACGCTGTGTATATTTTATGTATATAGGTTCACACCTCTACCAATTATGTTGTCACACCATGTTTACCATCAAAACACAAATAGTCCTCCACCACACTTCACTTGGCCTCCTCCGGTACTTTTGTTTTTCACCATATGAACCTACTCTTTTTCTTTGCATGCAGAGTTGCTAAAAAAATTCCTTTGGAGTAGTGAAAATGACTTCATTTTCTGTTTCTTATGGAAATAAGAAAACCATTAATTAAAAAACATTTACATCAATTACAACAATGAAAAATGCTCTCCTTACATTTTTTGATATATTCAGATGTGTTAAGACCTCTGTCAATAGTTTTTTTACAGATTTATTTATTTATGCATACAAGTTGTGGTGTAGGCCAGAGGTGTGGGGTGGTGAGAGGTTTCACCAGAGACTGCGTGGGGAGCAGAACAGGCAGATCGACTGAAATACACTGCTGAGGGGAGCAGCGGGTGAGGCAGGTGTGGTCTGTTGTGCCATGTGGGAATCTCTCGGGCTGGGGATTGAACTCGTGCTGCAGTGGCTCTGGATAACTTCGCAGTGCTGCGGTTAACCCGTTGCTCCACCAGGGAGGCGCCGACCTCTGTCAATATTTTAATTTGGTTCAAATAATCATACATTGCCTTTGTTTCCCTATTTTTTTTCAATTTTACTGATATTTAATTGACAAGATTGTGAGATATTTAAAGTGTCCAAAGAGATTTGATATACATAAACACCGTGAAAGGATTGCCCCCACTGAATTAATTAGCACATCACCTCAAGCATTTCCCTCTTTTCTCCCCCTTCAGTAAGAACATTTAACTTCTATACCCTTAATAAATTTCAATTATATAATCATTGTATCAGCTAAAGTGATCATGTTATGCATTGAATCACTGTATCCTCACATCTTATGCATCTTATAGCCGAGTTTCTTCACTTTTACCAGTCTCTCCCTACTTCCCCCATCTCCTGGCAACCACTTTTCTACTCTTTGTTTCTATGAGTTTTATTTTTAGTTTTTTTTTTTTTTTTGAGATCCCACATATAGGTGATACCTTGCAATATTTGTCTTTCTCTGCTTGGCTTATTTCATGTAGCATAAAATTTGGCTGCCTATTTAAAGCATGCTGAAATTCTTAGCTCCCTGACTCTCTGCATCACACACTGCATCCTATGAGTAAATAAAAATAGAAGTTCAAATAGCAAATATTTTGACTTAAAGCTGTTTAAAGTTTAGGTTTTACAGGTTTTTTTTGCCATATAGTTCAGCAAGCTCCATATTGGGTGTTACACAAAATAATGGTTTTTAGGGCCTCCCTGGTGGCGCAGCGGGTTGAGTCTCAGCACTGTGAAGCTATCCGCAGCCACTGCAGCACCAGTTCAATTCCCATGGAGCTTCCCACATCACGCAGCAGACCTCTCCTGTCTCGCCCTCTACTCCCCTTAGCAGTATACTTCAGTGGATCCTCCTGTTCTGCTCCCCACTCTGTCTCTGGTGAATCCTCTCACCATCCCACACACCTCTGGCCTACACCCCAGTTCTTGTATGCATAAATAAATAAATCTTAAAAAAAATATGGCTTTTAAAGTTGCATTTGCATAGAAGGGGTGTGAGTTTTCCTCATCCTGATAATGATGTCATTCTAATGGACAAAGTCAAAATGAAAATGGGTCTCTTAGATTTTGTTCTAACATTCACTCTTTTGATTTTCATTCCTTCAGTGCATACTATTTGAAAGCCATCTGTTTTCAAATGCAACAATGCGTTCAAAATAATTTAAATTATGAAGCTTTAAACACAGCCCAGCCACTATTAAAAAATTATATGTAGCTGTGAGGAGAAAACAAAAACAAAGGGCAAATGAAAATAGTTAATAAACATGACTGATTAAATGAAATGGAGGCACAAGTATTGGCGGGGTACTTATTTTGAGGTCCAGAGACTAAATAAATATATTTTTTTCCGTCTAGTGATATTGGGAAACTATTTTTTTTAAATGGTGTGCTTAAGCTCATCCACTGAAAAGACCCTGGCACTACTCCCGTGTCTGTATCCACATTCCATCCCTATCTCTAGCTCAGAGATCTGAGAGTCAGAGTTAAAGAGAGATTTTAGAAAATAGGATTTTTTTTCTTTTTGCTGTAAGTCAGCCTAAGGGCTTTTGATGTAAGTTGTCATTCCTGGGGGAAAACAAAACCTACCCCCAAACTTGATAATATTTCTTTGGACTGCTGCAGATAAGAAAACTTTTACCATAAAAGAACGAGGTGAATCATTTTAACTTGAAATTACTCTAGTGAATTTGTTGTCAAAAGAAATATGCATACATTTCACATAATATCTACATTTTCAGTAATTGGTAGGTAGCATTTATATATGCTACCCTTGGCATCAAGGAATGAAATCTGATTTAAGATCACTGAATGTTATTTTTATGCTATATGTATGAGAAACACCAATTAATTAATGAGTGGACTATTTTTTTTTTCCTGTCACAGACATGTGGGCATTATTACTTTTTCTTACTATGTTGTCTAAAAACTCATTTACTTGTACCTGCAGAAAGTCAAAAGATCAGAATATATGGTGTCTCCTTTTCCCCTCAAGCTGGCTAAAATAGTTTGGCCTACTCAGTGTTCTTTTAAAAATAAGTAAATTTATTGCCAATGTAAGAAAATTGGGATATTTCTCACAAAAATCCAGATTTCTGGCTTCTGTTGACAAATTAGGTACTGGTAAACTAGGAATAACTTCTCCCAGGACAATAATTGACTGAGTCTGAACAGTAACTAAGTTACACACTGCAGAACCAATGTGGGTTGTTTTTAAATATGACCTGTATAATTAACGCGTGTTGCCAGTCTGCAACTTGCAGATCTTTGAGTTTGAGATTCCTTTGGCAGGAATTGGATTGAACTAGATAAAACCTTGAAGGAAGCATAAGATTTCTGGTACTTTGTTCAGAAAGCTAGAACTATCCTAAAACTTCATAATGAAGACTTTGGTTCAGACAGATAAATGGGCTCCATTTCCCCTTCCATCATTTCCTATGTCATGTAACCTGGGGCAAATTGCTTAGTTGTTCTTAAGCTGCTTTATCTTGTGTAAGTAGAGCAAATATCATCTCCCTTTTAGGGTTGTTCCAAGGAATATTTTTAGAGTGATTATTGCCAGTACAAAAATTTTGCTAATCAAGAAATCCTCTAGTTACTTTAAATAATTTATTTATATAATTACTAAAGTTCTGAGAACGGTACATATGTATATGTATATTGTCTTGATGTCCCTCTTAGTCTCTGAATCAGAATTTAAAATTATTATCCTTTTGTATAATTCCCAAGAGAATCACAGGGTGGCTTTCAGGCTGAATGAAGATTCCTCTAATTCGCTAGGTAACTACATTCATGATAGCCATACTTAAATTCACTGTATGTCATTCCTAGAGTGGGTAATAAGAGACATGTTAAAAAAAACCAACCAGCCAACCAACCACATCACAGAATTAAGAATTCTTGTGTGTGTGAGTGTGTGTGTTTGTGGGTGCGTATGCACACAGAAAAGGGTTAAATTAATTTGCATGGTCTGGAAAAATAGACTTGACCTGCAGAACCCTTTCATTGGTACATACTTCATAAATGAAATTCATAACAACACCAACAGGAATCTTACAAGAATTGACTGAAAATTCAGCCTCCTTCAAGTTGTTCCTTTAATTTTCTTGTCGGTGTAGGTCTATACAGTTGTTAATATTGTCTAAGCACCCCAAGGTCAGAGTTTTCCACCTGGCTGCACATTAGAATTACCTGGAAGTTACCTTCAGAGACTCTGAATAAATTGGTCTGGAGTAGAGCCTGGGCATCAATATGAGCTTCTGTTCTATGGTCTTATGGAAACATTGAGTGTTGATGTCAAAAGAGTAGGGCCTGGCCGTGTGTTTATCTCTATTATACCAATCTCCTATTTCTGGTATACATAGAACTACTCTTGCTACTTCAGTGAACTCAGCTTTCATATTTTTGAGTACAAAGGAGAGAGAAATGGCATTGGGGCTAGTGCTTAGTCAATATTCCAGCAAGGGAGGGAAAGTTTATACTAAACATGTCTAAAGGTTATCTATAACAATATAAGAAACATTTGACATGCACTTCATACTTTGCACAGCATCTCATTTGATCATACCACTAACCTTTGAGATAGGTGTTATTATGCCCACTTTATGGGTGAGTAAAATAATCTGTACCAAGTATGAATTTTTCCATAGCAACTTTTCACACATTTTTTGGCTTTTGAAATAAAGTTGAATCTATTTCTGAATTCTTGTTGCCAAGGTCAATAAGCAGTTCATTATAAATCACTCACTTGCCATTGGCTTACACAAGAACCCTGGTCTTATGTACACAATAGGGAGGGGTAGGGCTTTGAACATAAACTTTTCTGAAACTGAAGTTATTACATCTTATAAAGGACCACGGTTGAGTCTGTTGAATGATGGTAAGGAAAGAACGGACACAAAAATGGAAGTTGAAAATGTGGGGTCATTAATAGGATGGTACTCTGGGCGAGTCTGAGAACTCCTTGAAAGGAAGAGAAGGAAGAGAAGGAAACTATTATTAGAACCGTTGTGCAGAAGAAAGGATTGAGGCAAGGATCTGTTGTGAAGATTATGCTGCTGGGGGAATAGAATTGGGATTTGAATTTGGGCACTATAGATCTTAATTATGATAGCTACTTGTAATAGGCTCATGAGTTTTATTATTGGGAGCATTAGGGGGAACTTGCTAGAAATATCCTCTTTCTGTAGCACCAGCGAGGCTTTCCTGTGAAATGCTGCAGGCCACGTCACCGACAGTGCTGCTCAGCTGAGCTTGTCCGTGAAACCCCTTACACTTTGAATGTGTACAGAGACAAGTGCAAGAGCCAAGTATTTCCTTTTCTAATCTCCCCCATGGTTTAGTAAGTAAAACAGTTACCTTAATTATCTAAGGGTTCAAGGGTTGGAAGGTTGCTTTTTCCTAGCAGATAATTTTCTGGGAATGTTTCTAAGAGCACATTGTGGCAAAAGGGTAAAAAATTGACTACTTAGTGACCATCAATCCATGGAGTTTAGGACCTTTGGATTACCGACCCAGTTCATCTGCTTTGGCAGTCCTGTAGGATTTCTGGGGACTAGTACATTTTTATTAACTGCTTTTTAAGCCATCACAAAGATGGAGACTTGATGCATTAAAATATAATTGTAAAATGCTGGGGGGTCTTTTTTTTGCATAAAGTCACACCTTTTTTTTTTAAAGATTTATTTATTTATGCATACAAGAACTAGGGTGCAGGCCAGAGGTGTGGGGTGGTAAGAGGATTCACCAGAGACAGAGTGGGGAACAGAACAGGCAGATCTACTGAAATGCACTGCTGAGGGGAGCAGCGGGTGAGGCAGGAGAGGTCTGCTTCCCCCTGGCGGGGGATTGAACTCGTGCTGCAGTGGCTACGGATAGCTTCATAGTGCTGAGACTTAACCTGTTGCGCCACCAGGGAGGCCCCTAAAGTGACACCTTTGAAGGATAAAAATCATACAAGTTCATGTCTGTTTTCTTCACATCACCAGTAGTTTGACTATTGACCAATCCAATTGAAGTTTCCCATTTCTCTGACTATATAAATTTTAAAATACACTTTGCTCTAATCTTTCAATGCAGCAAATTCTAGATTAGAGTGTTGACTTTTAAAGTGTTCCTACATTTAAAATTTGTTGTTTGTGATTATTAATGATCAGAACATGTAATAAAGAGGGGCCAACTACTAAGTTACTTGCTTTCTTTGCTCCCAATAACTTCATTTGATTGTAGAGTTGGGGTATATTATGCCAAAACCCTTTTCTGGCTTATATTTTCCTTTTTCTTTCTCTGTGCAAATTCCTCTTTTGTTTAGAATCCTCTTTTTTTCAACTGTCACTTATTGAAACTGGTACTATCCCTGAGGATCAGTTTGAAAGTTGCTTCTTTCAAAATAAACCCTCTTATACTACCGGTGGGAATGCATTATGGAACCACTATGGAAAGCTGTGTAGAGGACACTCAAATTACTAAAAATGGATCAACCATATTACCCAGTAATTCCACTCCTAGGGATCTACCCAAAGGACACAAAATCATTAATTCAAGGAAACTTACACTCCTATGTTTATAGCAGCACTATTTATAATAGCTAAGATATGGAAACAACCTGAATGCCCTAAAACAGATGACTGGATCAAGAAGATGTGGTATATATACACAGTGGAATACTATTCAGCAATCAAAAAAGACAAACTCATGCCATTCACAGGGCTGGGAGGGATTATGCTCTGTGAAATAAGTAAGAAGGAAAAATAAAAATACTGTATGGTTTCACTTATAGGAGAAATATAGGGAAACTGAACAAAGTGTAAAAAAAAGAAGACAAAACTTGTAGGCAACTATAGATCTGAGGCATACAGCAGGGAATGGGGAGGAAGAACAATCAAAACAAAGGAGAGAAGAGCAAAACGACCATGGTGATGGCTCACAGGTGGTGGGAGATTTATGGGAACTACACCTGAGGGGAGAAATCAAATACTATACAAAAATGAATAATGATATAAGAAAATTTAAACATTTAATTAAAAAAAAAAAAGAAGTTTCATCTTTCGTTGATCATCTGCTCTTCTTTGTAGTCTCCCAGCACTCAGCACTGATGGGGTGTCACTCACATGGTGTTCACCTGACCCAGCCTGAATTTCCTGTTATTTCTACATTTATTCCTCTTCACCTTCTATTTTCCCCCCAAATTATGTTTATTCTTTCAAAGTAGTTTTACATCTTTGTATCTGTTTTGGGGGTTATAGGTTCAAACCTCTACAGATGCATACTTTCATACCCTGCCCAGCATCAGTGCACCACTAACCCTGTACCATGGTCCATTGGGACCCTTCCCTGCCCCACTCTCAGGCCTCCCCTCACCCCTCTGGTTGCCTTAGTTTTGCAGTCCAATGTTAAGAGTTAATTATTGGTTTCTTTTGACACACCCTTTGTAATGTTTCTCTATGTCACTTCGTCTTCTAGATGAGGGATTGACAGACTTTTTCTGTAAATGATCAGGTGGTAAATACTACAGGGTGTGTGGGCTCTCTGACCTTTGTTGTGACTACTTAATTCTGCTCTTGCAGCATGAAAGCAGCTATAGACAGTACGTAGATGAGTTATTATAGCTGTTCTAATAAAACTTGATTTTTGGACACTGAAATTTAGATTTCACATCATTTTCACATATCAAGAAGAAATATTACCTTCTTCTGATTTTTTTCAACCATTCAGAGCTGTAAAAATTGTTCTTAGTTGTAGATTATATAAAAAAAAGCAGCTGGTGAATTTAGACTCTTGTTTGAAATCTGTTCAAGATTTTAATCCCTGCAAAGCAAGAACCATGGTAGACACCTTTGTATCTATTCCATTTAATGCCTGCAACAAAGCCTTTCAATAGCCAAGTCAATGGTACTTACTGAATAATGTTAAATAAAAAGAAGACATATTTGCATCATTGAAAAAACCCAGAAAACTTGAGTGGTTTATGACCATCTTGATTCAGTTACAAGGAATTGATGTATTTTGCTTGAGAAATAAGCAGAGTGAACCCATTGTCACTTAAAGAGCCTAATGGGTCCTTTAGAGATCCCTTTACCTAGAGGTGTAAATAAACCTCTTAGTTCATTTGTAGTGTAAGTATTTTAGGTTACACATTTGCTTTTAAAACGTGGGTAGTAGGGTCTGTTTCAGTGTGTGGAAAAGAGCAAGAAATTCTGAAGCCTCTAAGGAGGATAAAAACATGAGAAGATCAAAGTACTTACATGTGGCCTCTCTACCACTTGGGGCCTCTGCACCTGTATGTGTGTGAAAGAATTGGGCAAGGCACTCCTGCACAACTGCCTTCAGACAATGGCCCACAGCCGGGGACGCCTAGGTAGCTGTTGACAGATTGTGTGGCCATGGTCTAAGGTGTAGCTCGGAAATTACACCAAGTACCCACATGGGAAGTCCTCCCTGTACGTGTGGCTGGCATGTCCCCTCCTGTTCCCCATAAGGTTGATTACCCTTTGTCTCCCCAGGATCCTGCTCCTCCTGCCATTGTCACATAATCAATTGTGCTTGTGTGTTACTGCTAATAAATAGCAAGAGGGCAGCTCACTGGGTAGCAGAGTCTTGCCTTGCAAACCTGCTCCACGGCTCATCCCTCAAGCATGTTCCTGGAAACATCCTGGCACATTCTAGAACCAACTCTTTTTCAGTCTACCTTGAATGCCAAATAGATTTTCTACAAGAAGAAAGAATAAGCTGGCTTCCTATTGTTGCCTCCCACTTCTTTTTCTCTTATTTGAATTTTTTTGACTTTGGTAAAATATATTTAACAATAAATATTAGCATTTTAATAATTTTTAATTGTAGAAAATTCAATGGCATTAAGTATATTCACTATGTTGTGCAACCATTGCCATTATCTATCTCCAGAACTTTTCAACTTCCAAAACAGAAACTGTATGTCCATTAAGCATTCCTCTTTATCCAGAGATCCACCTCACCACTGTTCTATTGTTTGTTTCTATGAATTTGACTACTGTTGGCACCTCATATAAATGGAAACAATATTTGTATTTTGTGTCTGGCTTATGTCACTAAGTTAATGTTCTGAAGAATTTACTCCTCATTGGAGACAATAACTTCATATTTAACCTACACACTTTTTCATGCTCAAGATAAAATATTCAATTGAAAATTAACAGGCATACCAGGAGATGAAATAACCTAAAACAAATACAAGCCCAAGATAGATTCAAATAAAACAATTAATGTATTAGAGTTATTAGGCTTAAATTTTATTATTATTATTTTTCCCCCTTATTGAGCTAAATTTTGTTTACAATACTGTATGTGATTTAGGGGATATATTTTATCATTTCACTCCCACTACCAAATCTCCCTTAGTCTTTTACCACAGACCATTGTGCTCCCTACTCGATTTGTTTTCACTCCCTCTCCCTTCCCTTATATTAACTTCAATTCTACAGTCATATTTCTAGGATTGGTTTTGTTAGTTCATTTTTTCCCCTTCTCTATATTGCACATGAGTGAAACCATCCAGTATTTGTCTTTCTCCTCCTGACTTATTCACTTACCATAATCCCCTCCTGTTTCATCCATGTTTTCTTAAATGGCAAGATTTCTTCTTTGTTTTTATTGTAATTGAGTATTATCCCACTGTGTATATCTGTTATATCTTCTTAATTCACTCATTTGGCTTTGGGCACTTAGGTTGTTTCCATAAATTGGCTATTGTAAATAGTGCTGCAATGAACATAAGCGTGCATATAGCTCTTCAAATTAGTGATTTGTATTCTTTGGGTAGATTTCTAAGAGTGGAATTTTGGTATCATATAGTAGATCTATTTTTAATATTTTGAGAGACCTCCCTACTATTTTCCGTAGGGGCTGGATCAGTCTACATTCCTACCTACAGTGTATGAGGGTTCCTTTTTCTCCACACCCTTGCCAACATTTGTTGTTAATGTTAATATATTATAAAACCCCCTCAGGATACACACACACACACACACACACACAGAGGGGCCACTGTCACTGGGTATCTCATTGTAGTGTTGATTTGCATTTCCCTGATGATAAGTGATGTTGAATATTTTTTCATGTACCTGTGGGCCATCTGTATCTCTTCTTCAGAGAAGTATCTGTTTAGCTCTCCTGCCTATTCTTTGATTGGGTTCTTTGTTTTCTTTTGAATAAACTTTAAGATAATCTTTATTGATATCTTCAAGAAAGCAGATCACAAAAATGGAAAATTGTTAGAGAACTGGGCTCTCTAAAATAAAGATATGAATGGAAATTATGGAACTACAAATGTAATGATGGGAATAAAATGTGTAATAGATGAGTTTGCCAATATATAAAATCCAAAGTTAGTAGAAAAAAAGAAACACTAAAGAACAGAGAAGATATCAGTAAAATACAAACAAAACCAAAATTAAAATTGATTAAAAATAAACTCAGGTTTGGTGGGAATGCAAACTGGTCCAACCTCTATGGAAAGCTGTATGGCGATTTCTCAAACAACTAAAAATGGAGGTTCCATACAACCCAGTAATTCCACTCCTAGGAATATACCCAAAGGACACAAAAACATTAATCCAAAAGGTCACATGCACACCTCGGTTTATTGCAGCACCATTTGCAATAGCTAAAATATGGAAACAACCTAAATGCCCAAAAATAGATGACTGGATCAAGAAGATGTGGTACATGTATACATGGGAGTACTAATCAGCAATCAAAAATGATAAACTAACACAATTCTCAGCAACATGGATGGAGCTAGAGGGATCATGCTCAGTGAAATAAGCCAGAAGGAAAAAGAAAAATATTGAATGGTATCACTTATAGGAGGAATATAAGAGAGCCAAATGAGAAATCAGAAGGGGGAAATAGCACACAAAATATAAACAAAAGCAAAAACTAGCAAGCAACCACAAATAAGAGAGGGGGAGGAAGAGAGACCAAAATAGGGGAGAATAGAGCACAGGGGACTATGGTGATGGCTCACGGGTGAATTGGTAGTGGGAAACCTCCGGGGGATACACAGTAATGTAAAGGATATAAACTAAATTAAAAAAAAAATAAATAAACCCAGGCTCATCCCAGTTTGAGGGAGCACCACCTCTTCTCATACAGTGTTTGCTGTGTGTCTATAACATCATGATGAAGGTTGAAGTGAATGGATTTGACCAGATTAGGCACCTGGTCACCAGGGCTGTTTTTTAAATCTGGTAAAGTGGATACTGTTGCAATCAATGACCCTTTTGTTGATCTCAACTGAGTGGTATACATGAAGTTCAATGGCACAATCAGGACTAAGAACAGGAAGCTTCTCATCAATGGCAAGCCCATCACATCCTGCCAACAAAAAATGGGGTGATGCTGGTACTGAATATGTTGTGGAGCCCATTGTGTCTTCACTAAATTGAAGAAGGCTGGGGCTCACTTGAAGGGTGGGACCAAAAGACTCATTGTCTCTGCTTCTTCTGATACCACCATGTTTATGATGGGTATGAACCATGAGAAGTGCTGACAAGATTGTCAGCAATACTGCTGTACAACCAACAGTTTTACCCTCCTGGCCATGGTCATCCATGACAACTTTTGCATCATAGGCAGACTCATGACCACAACCCATGCCATCACTGCCATCGAGAAGTTTCTGAATGGTCCCTCTGGGAAGCTGGCATGATCGCTAGGGATTGCACAACAGATCATCCCTGCTTCTATTGGTGCCCACAAAGCAAGGTCATTCCTGAACTGAATGGGAAACTCATTGGCATGGCCTTCCAAGTTCCCGGCCTCACATGTTGGTTGTAGATCTGACCTACCACCCTGAAAAGAGCTGCCAAATATGATGATATCAAGAAGGTGGTGAAGCAAGAATCACAGGGCCCTCTCAAGGCTATCCTGTACTACACTGAGGACCAGGTTGTCTCTTGCAATTTTGACAGTGACATCCACTACTCTATCTTCAATGTTGGGGCTAGCATTGCCTTTAACAAACACTTTGTCAAGTTCATTTGCCTACAGCAACAGGTGGCAAATGAACTATCTATTGCCCAGATGGCCTTCAAGGAGTAAGGGCCACAGGAACCACCGACCCTAGCAAAGTACAGAGGAAGAGTGCTTCCCTGGTGGTGCAAGGGTAAAGTCTCAGCACTATCAAGATATCACTGTGTCATGAGTTAGATACTCAGCCAGGGATCTAAGCCACATGGTGCAGCAGACCTCTTCTGACTCACCTGCTGCCCCCCTCAGCAGTCTACTTCAGTAGATCTGCCTGTTCTGCTCCCCACTCTGTTTCTGGTGAATCCTTTCACCTGCCACATCTCTGGCCTAGACCCCAGTTCCTTTTTTTAAAATTTATTTATGCATACAAGCTGGGGTGCAGGCCTACTGAAATACACTGCTGAGGGGAGCAGCAGATGAGGCAGGAGAGGTCTGTTGCGCCATGTGGGAATCTCCCCAGCCAGGCATTGAACTCATGCCACAGCTGCCCGACAGCTCCAGAGCTCTGAGCATAACTCTTTGCACCACCAGGGAGGCCCTAGATCCCAGTTCTTATATGCATAAATAAATAAAATAAATCTTAAAAAAATAAAAGAGCACAGAGGAAGAGAGAGAGAGGCCTGCAGCTGCTGGGAGTCTGTCCCTACTCATCCAACACATTGAGAATCTCTTGATGTAACTCTCAGTTACAGTTACATCCCAGTTACAGTTATATGGTGAAGGGAAGGGGTTTAGCAAGCCCTATCTTGTTATTTAACATCAATAAAGTACACCGTTACCTGCCCTCACCAATAACAATAAACTCAAATTTAGTTCTTTGAAGAGACCAACAAAATTGAAAAAAAGAGGAGACAGCAAATAACCAGTACAGTAATGAAAAGAAGAATATTATAAGTCATGTAGATTCAAAAAGGTAGGAGAATATAATGAACAAATCTATGCTAGTATCTTTGAAAATTTGAATGAAATGGAAAAATTCGGACAATGAATTACCAACATGAGAAGAAATGGGAAAGTCAGCCCCTTGGTGGCATGTTGATTACACTGGATCCTTTCCATGTGGAGTGAGGAGTGATTTGCTCTCCCAAGACAGATACAGCGAATATGGGCTTGCCGTCCCTCCCCAGTGCTTCTGTGGTCGTTCAAAGTCACCGTAAGTCAGTAGAAGACTTACAAAAAATCTGATTTAGTGAAATGGTATCTTTAGTAATGCCTCAGAACAAGCCACATCTTCACAGTGAAGAAGGTTTAATACTAGGTATTTACCCTTGGAATGCCTTCGTCCTATTAAGTACTTTAATGCCCCAAAGGAGCCACACTTGTAAATGAAATGACCTATTAAATTCTCATTTAAATTATCACCTTGATGACAAAACTGGATTGGGCTACTATCATCTAGGATGTAATTGTGGCAGATATATGATGTTCTCTTCTCAGGAAATTGAAGAGAGATTAGTGCCTCTCACCAACAATCAAAACATTTGCTAAATTATAAGAATGGAATTAAAGTTTTTCTAGATCAGAGTTCTGCTTTTTAGGTAAATTAATTCCACCAGGGGACACAGTGAGAGTACCACAGAACATTAAGTTATGACAACTGCTTGGTCACTTGACTCCTCATACAGGTTTCAATAGAGCATTTTGCTTCAGATGCTTGTGGCAAATCTCTCACTTTTTGCCTGGAGCACCACCTAGCAAATTGGTAGATAATCGATAGACAAAGCAATACACAGGCATAGCGCAGATTACAGAAAACACAATGCCCTGGAGGATAACTCTTAAATAAAAGAGAATGGGATCTGATTGATAAATACTTGATCTTCAAGTAGATAATTCTGAGAAGCATTTTAGACTGTCCTTTGAAGGTCCTGGGAGTTCAAACTAAGTGTCAGTACCAAGCAGTGACATTAATATAACATCCTTATATAGCTTTTCCTTTTCTCTGTCTCATTCTGTCTACTGCTTCAGTATTTCTCTTATGGTTATTTCTCAAATAAATTGCATGTGCTCAAGTCCTTGTTTCAGGATTCTGCTCTCGAGAAGTACGAACTTAGATACTCTGGAGCTGATCAGACAGGAATAAAATTTAAGGTGTGTTAATTACTTGTGTGACCTCAGGAAAATCACTTAAACCTCTTTGATCAGTTTCCTTATCTAGAAAATAAGGTAATTATATTAACTATTTCATCAGGTTACTGTGAGGATTCAATAAGTTGATCATTCATAAAGCACTTTTAAAAAAAGATTTATTTATTTATGCATGCAAGCTGAGATACAGGACAGAGGTGTGGAATGATGAGAGGATTCACCAGAGACAGAGTGGGGAGCATAACAGGCAGATCTACTCACTTATACTGTTGAGGGGAGCAGTGGGCGAGACAGACGAGGTCTCCTGTGCCATGTGGGAAGCTCTCTGGCCAGGTATCGAACTCGTGCTGCAGTGGCTCTGGATAGCTTCACAATGCTGCGACTTAACCTGTTGTGCCACCAGGGAGGCCCCCATAAAGCACTTTGAAATATGTCTAGCATATATTAAGCACTATATAAATTTGTTAACTAATATTTGTTAACAGTTGTTTTTATAGTGGATTACTCAACTTTTTATTAGTTTCTAGAACTTTTCCATACTACTAAATATTTACCATTTTGGTGGTAAATATAAAAGTATTTTTTAATTGGTCTTGTTATGGGGCAACCCCAACATACAATGGGGTGCCTGATGTTGGGTTCTCACCTGTGCACTTAAAAAAGGACTTATAATAAGATCAATTGCAGGCACACACAAAAAGGTTAAGAAAAGGTTTATTTGTAAAAGGAAGGGAAATAAAAAAATGAATAACTCAGGGACAAAAAGAGAAAGAGAGAGAGAGAGAAATCTGCAAATGTGTCCTACTAGATCTGAAGAGCTGGAAACCCCCAATGGCATGCTGTAGCCTGGCGAGAAGCCCAGAGACCCCCAAGGTCCACAAATCTGGTTATATACCAAACCTAGCTGCTTAACTCCACCCTTCAGTTCCCAGTAAGCCTCTCTTCGATGCTGATGGTATTAAGGGATTAGTAGCCCTTAGTGTCTTGGATCTCTTTGGTCTGGGGTGCAGTCCATGAACCTATTTGTGGAGTTTGCTGCAGACGTGCTTTTCCCCCCCAACAGTCTTTCAAAATTTTGTTATGGGGCCTCCTTGGTGGCGCAGAGGTCTGAGCACTGGACTGTGGAGCTGTCAGCAGCGACCATGTGAGTTCGATGCCCAGCCGATTCCCACATGGTGCGACGTACCTCTCCTGTCTCTCCCACTGCTCCCGTCAGCAGTGTATTTCCGTCAGTCTGCCTGTTCTGCTCCCCGCTCTGTCTCTGGTGAGCCCTCTCGCTGCCCCACTCCTCTGGCCTGTACCCCAGCTTGTATGTATAAATAAATATATCTTAAAAAAAAACCCAAAAAACAAAAGCCAAAATTTTGTTGTGTTTTTTGCCTTAAAATGTTACTTGATTTTTATACAGACAAAACTATAAATCCTTCCATCCTCAATTGTAGACTTAATGCCTTAGTTTGATAAGACTTTTCCATCCTAAGGTTATAAAAGTAAAATGTAATAAAAATAATTTCTCCAGACAGTTCATAAAAAACAAGATGTATCAGTATTTACATAACAATGGGAACTTTGCTGAATTTCAGTAAGTGATCATATGCATGTAAGATTCTTATTCCTATCTGTGATAGTTGGCAAATTTTAGTTACTATTTTTATGCTTTATAAAAAAGAATAAAAAGAAGATCTTGATTGATTCTAGGGGTGGGGATAACATTCAGGGAATGACAAACAGGGACTGACTGGGGCAGGGAATATAAAAGATGATCCTGCAGCTGCTTGTAGTGGTAGAAAGTAAGGAAATGCTTAAAAGCAAAATGCCAAGACCAAAAAATCCAGGATGATGGGAATATGTCTCAAAGAAATCTAGAAACCCACTGAAAGAGCTTCTAATACCAAAGCTAGGTTCTTTGAGCTATGAAACAATGCATGATCCAAACTATAATGTTGATTATGTTATCATTCAAACTATAAAATAAATATCCTTAATTCCATATTGATATAAATAATTGGGTATAAAAGTTAATAAGGATGAATAGAATTTTTCCATGCAGAAAAATTCCTTTGCTTTTGCCCTCAAGGAGATGGAATATAAGCCCCCCTCCCACTCCTTTTGTTTTTCAGACTTAAAAAAAATTATTAAGTTTATTTTCTTACATTGTTCATCTTGGACAATATTTGATTTCTCCTCTCAGGTGTAGTCCTGGGAGTTCTTCTATCGTCATAGCACCCATGATCCATCACCACAGTCCCTTGTACTCTTCCCTCTCTTGTTTTGACCTTTCTTCTTCCCACTCCCCTGATGTATGACTAAGATCTATGGTCAGCTTGCAGGTTTTGTCTTTTTCCTAACCCTTTGTTTGGTTTCTCCACATTCCACATATAAGTGAGACCATCCAGTATTTTTCTTTTTTCCACTTCTAAGAATCTGTTCAAAGAACACAAAAACACAAACTCAAAGGGAAACCTGCGCTCCTATGTTTATTGCAGCACTATTTACAATAACTAAGATATGGAAACAAACCAAATGACCTTTAACAGTGGGTCAAGTATGGTATATATATACAATGGAATACTACTCAGTATCAAAAACGATAAACTTATGTCATTTGTGGTAACGTGGATGGAACTGGAAGGGATCATGCTAAGCAAAAATAAGTCAGAAGGAAAAAGGTAAATATCAAATGGTTTCACTTACATATGAAATATAGAGAAACTGAACAAAGGGTCAGGAAAAAGACAAAACTTGCCAGCAAACTCCCTATTCCATAAGTGTAGGTTAGACTTTCTTCTTAAAGATACAGAATGAGAATGGTGGGAAAGGAGTAATTAATATGGAGACACCTGACAAACACTAATTCAGTTGAATGATCAAGATTAACATAAATATGACAAGTCATGTTGATATGATGTGAAAAGAAATGCCTTTATCTTTGTAGTCTTGCCACCAAAACTCATACATGCCAGTCTAAGAGTAAGGAAAACATTAGGTAAATTCCCACTGAGGGATATTATACAAAGTACCAGACCAGTGCTTTTCTATCAAAGTCACCAAAACCAAAACCAAAACCAGTATTTGAGAAACTCACAGCCAAGAGGATACCTAAGGAGATAAGATGACTAAATGTAATGTAGTATCCTGAACAGAAAAAAAGACATTAAGAAAATCCAAATAGACTATGGACTTTAGTTCAAGAATGTATCAATAATGGTTCATTAGGTCTCAGCACTATGAAGCTATCAACAGCCACTGCAGCACGAGTGTGATACTGGGCCAGGGAACTTCCCACATGGTACAGCAGACCTCTCCTGAATAGCTCATTGCTCCCTTCAGCAGTGCGCTTCAGTCAATCTGCCTGTTCTGCTCCCTACTCTGTCTCTGGTGAATCCTCTCACCCCCCTCCCCCACTTCTGGCCTGGACCCCAGCTCTTGTATGCATAAATAAATAAATCTTTAAAAAAATCATGGCTCGTGCCTCCCCGGTGGCGCAGCGGTTAAGCGCTGCGCTGTGGAGCTGTCGGCAGGCAGCAGTGATGCGAGTTTGACTCCCGGCCGGGGAGATTCCCACATGGCGTGGCAGACCTCTCCTGCCTTGCCCGCTGCTCCCCTCAGCAGTGTATTTCTGTCTATCTGCCTGTTCTGCTCCCCACTCTGTCTCTGGTGAACCCTCTCGCTGCCCCACGCCTCTGGACTGTACCCCAGCTTGTATGCATAAATAAATAAATCTTTAAAAAAAATCATGGCTCATTAATTATTACTAAATGTACTAAACAAATGTTTAATTTGTTAATAATATGCTAAAATGTGTGTGGGATATATGGGAGCTCTCTGTACTGTTCACACTTTTTATATAAATGGATTCTGTAATAAAAAAGTTTATTTAAAAAGAATACTTTGAGGAATACCAAGTTTATTGGAGCAGATAGGAATGTAATCAAATTTAAATCATGTGATAAAAATCCTAGTGACAGTAAGTGAAAAGAAAGAGACTCTCTTGTAGCAGTGGAAGAAATTAAACTACAAAGTCTTGAGGGAAAAAACAGCAGTTAATCAACCAGATAGAAGAGAGGCAATGAGTCCTTTTCCAGTTTGGTTTGCAGTTACATAAATACTACTGAAGCATAAGAACTGATGTGTGTCTCCATATTGAAACATTTGGCATGTTCTATCTTAAATGTCTGTCTTGATTGGACTCTGATTTATGCAATTACAGTCCTTTGCCCACTGGATTGTTCAGTTACACTGGTCAACAAATTTTTACAGAAGTCATGTTACTGAAATAAAATTAGTCATTTCCTATCAGTTTGTATGTGCTCAATGTGAATATGACAGTCAAATTCTAATTTTGGCTCTAGTTTTTTTCTGTAATCTGCAATAAATTGATGTTTACATCACGAAATGCATGCCAATAGTAATAGGCCTATGGTTAATACCTGTAAAAAAATCAAGTCATAGACTACTTCTTAGATTTCTTCGTTTGTCTCTTATACAGCTGTTCAGGAATAGTATAGATGGAAGATGGTTTCCGTTGTGCAAAAGTGCAGACTTAAGACTCAGTTTCAAAGAGTCTAGAAATAGTCTCCATTCTGTGGGTCATGAGTTATTTCTAAGGCATTCATGAGGCCCTCAATATTGGAACAGAATACCAGAGTACTTTCTTTTCTGAAGAAAGGCTCCAACTGCTGGTGGCGCTTTCAATAGAAAGTAATTGTGACATCTTCTTCTAGAAGATTCCATTGTTGGAGTTTTGATCCTAGCAATTCTGCCTTGTTCTTGGATAAATCCAAATCACAAACCAGGTCATTTAGTTCTTCCTGTGTTGTCTGTGTGGAGTGATGATACACCACAGTGAAAATCTGGATCACTGCATGCTGATGGAACAGGAGAAGAACAGGTTGGCTCACCCTTGTCCTCATCAGATGAATCAAGAGAATATTCTGCTGGAGCTTCTGGAAAAGGAAGTCCCTCACCATGTGGAACTGGTCTCAATGCAGACAGAATGTTTGGGTAGACTATTTTCAACTTCTTTTGCGTCGTTATTCTGCTGGAAAGAGAACGAACCAAGCAGAAGTAAGTCTTTTCTGTGGTTGCTTGGCTCTCTCCACATCATGGGGACTGCAAATGGCATTTATGGTCTTTGGCCATTTAAGCACTGTGAAAGCTGTGTTGTCCATGGACCACAGCATATATGCGGGGCCCAAGGTTTGTCTTGGTCACCAACCTTGCATCCGAAGTAAAGATGATAAGCCTTCTTCACTTGAGAAGTAATACTTTTATTCTGGTTGGCAAATGTCACTTCCCCACGAATACAGCAGAAATTGTCCACGCTGTGAACGCACTTTTGAGGCATTACTGTTCTGTATTGTGCCTAAATGGATAAAATTATAACATTTTTATGGAACAGTAGCTTAAACTGTCTTGCACAAAGTCTGAAATATTTTCAGTGCTCAACCTTTGCGATAGGACTTTCTATAGTGCACTGCTGATGTCAGTTTACTTCAGCAGCCGCCTGGCAGTAGTATTGCATTGCATCAGAAAATGATGCAATCAACTCTGGATGATGTGTGTATGATGGTATTATGCAATGCGATGCAATATGACATCATTCTAGGCTGATTTAGGATGTTGTTGCAGTCCACTGGATGAATTTACATGGTGAAACATATAAAATGAATGACATGAAATATCTTCAAAACGAGAGCTAATAAAAAATTTTCAGGGTTATATTCATGTTCAGCACACCAAGATACTACAGATTAGAGCCTTTTTAAGACAGTAATGATCTCACTGTTGACCAGTGTTATTAGAAAGATGAAATTAGCAGAAATAGTCTCAGAGTAGATTTCATGATTCTGCTTTTGATCTAAAGGTCTGAAAATCAACTTAAATAAATTGTTTTCAAATTATTTCATTGCACTGTTTCAGAGTTTTTGCTCATGTTTTTTTTTTTTTTTTTTTTACCTTGAACTGGTGAAAGTTGAGGGGAAGTTGTCCTGTTCATTATATGGTATTTAGTAGCATTCCAGGTCTCTACACAGAAAATGACAGTAGAACTCCCTACTTACAAGACCAGAATGGTCTCCAAATAATGCCAGATGTCCTCAAGATATTTTAATGAAATACCACTCCTTAAAACACAGATGGCAAAATTAATTGTAGACCCTAAAGGTAAGAATTGCTAAGAAGTTAAAATTCTGAAATATCTTGAGGTTGCTTCCCACAATATATAAGATCTCAAGATCTTTTCAGAATAAATTGCATCTTGTAAGGTCTGATTTGGGTAAAATGCCAGAAGCCAAATGCAGAGTATATGCTGTTTTATTTTAGTCATTCATTTACTTACCAGATATCTAATGAGGGCCTGCATGTATTAAGTTCTATGCTAGGCTCTGGGGATTTGGTGGTGAATGAGACAGATCCAGTTCTTTTGGGAGCCTGGTCACATTATGGTGCAGATTTTCAAATCTTTGGGCTTGAAGACATATGATGGTGATATTGAGGTAAATGTCCTAATGAAGTTCATCTGAAGGATCATATGTAGAGCTTGACTTTAGATAGGCCTGTTCTTCATGCATAGACTACTCTTTATCACACTCCTTTCTACAGCCTCCAGCCCTTTCACATTCCCCCAGATAAGAAATGGACTGTGGGATTGATGGAATTGTATTGACCTTCTGGTTCTCAAGAGTCATTATCCAGATAGATGTTTTCACTGACCTTTACCTGCAGAAATTGCTCAAAGAGAGGAATTTTAAAGCAGGGGTCCTAACCACTTGGATTCTGCTGGTAATGTTTTCCTATCCTGAATGGGTCACTATGAACTAACCCTGCTCAGTTTCTTGTACTCTGGGGCTCACTCATGGTACTGCCTTGTCAGAACACTTGTGCCTGCCTTAGGTCTGTCTGATTTTTATTTTATTTTTTATTTTAAAGATTTATTTATTTATGCATACAAGCTGGGATGTAGGCCAGAGGTGAGGGGTGGTGAGAGGATTCACCAGAGACAGAGTGGGGAGCAGAACAGGCAGATTGACTGAAGCGCACTGCTGAGGGGAACAGCAGGTGAGCCAGGAGAGGTCTGCTGGGCCATGTGGAAATCTCCCTGGCTGGGTATCGAACTCATGCTGCAGTGGCTCTGGACAGCCTCATAGTGCTGTGCTTAACCCATTGTGCCACCAGGGAGGCCCAGGTCTGTCTTAGTTTGAGGGCTTCCTGTGATTGAGTCCTTAAAACCAAAAATTTTTAGGAAAATACTGATTTTCTTGAAATTTTTTTTTAAATCAACGTGACTTCCTAGATTCCGTGTTGTGTCTATAAACCTTTGCCAAACTTTTCTTATGACTGTATTTATAAATCAGGAGTACTCGCTTGTCATATCAAACTTGGTGTCTCTGTTTTTGATTTGGAAAATATGGCAGTTGCACTGGTTGTGCCTTTAGGTGTTGCTGTGGCTTTACTGGCCCTGAATATTGTGGCTCAATTCAAAATTTGTAGCAACAAATTTTATACTGTTACAGGGCAACCCCGATATACAGTGGGGTGCCTGACTGTGGGTTCTCACCTGTGGGCTTATAAATAATATCAACTGCAGGTATACACAAAAAGGTTAATAAAAGGTTTATTTGCAAAAGGAAGGGAAATTAGAAAATGGATAACTCAGGGACAGAGAGAGAGACAGAGAGAGAGATATCTGCAAATGCGTCCTACTAGATCCGAAGAGCAGGAAACCCCCAATAGCACTTGCTGTAGCCTGGCGAGAAGCCAAGAGACACCCAAGGTCCACAAATCTGGTTATATACCAAACCTAGCTGCTTAACTCCACCCCTCAGTTCCCAGTAAGCCTCTCTTCGATGCTGATGGTATTAAGGGATTAGTAGCCCTTATTGTCTTCAATCTCTTTGGTCTGAGGTGGGATCCATAAACTTATCTGTGGAGTTTGTTGCAGATGTCCTTCCCCCCGCAACAATACCTTTGTGGATTGTAGTTGTTATTGCATCAGAAGAGTACTCAGGCTTCCTGTTAGGTGATATATATATATATATTTTTTTAAAGATTTATTTTATTTATTTATGCATACAAGAACTGGGGTGTAGGCCAGGGGTGGGGGACCAGTGAGAGGATTCACCAGAGGCAGAGTGGGGAGCAGAACAGGTGGATCTACTGAGATACACTGCTGAGGGGAGCAGCAGATGAGACAGGAGAGGTCTGCTGCGCCATATGTGGATTAGCTCCCTGGCGGAAGAATCGAACTCATGCTGCAGTGGCTGGCGATAGCTTGATAATGCTGAAACTTAACCCCTTGTGCCATCAGGGAGACACCCACGGTGATATCTTTTAGGCACTTTTTTGATAGTTTCAGTCTGACTTTGTTTTGCAAAGGGCTCAGGCTCATTCAAGCAAAAGAAGGACTATTGTTAGGATATATTAGGTCAGGAACTGGACCTGGAATATGAACAGGGTTTTAGGCAGCTTTATGAACTTCCATCTCTCTCTTCATTCGGCTTCTTAATCACAGCTTCATGGTTGGATAAACAGATAGTATGAAGTTCCAGAGATGCTAAGGGGGCAGATTTTGCAAAGGACATGCTAGGCTTTTGTATTTTATTCCAGTAATAAAGGAGACACTGTTGAAGTGTTATAAGTGTTGATCTGGGCTCTATGATGGCAAAAAATTAATCTGACTACAGAGGGAGAAACTTTGAGAAGGCCTCAGGAACACAAGTGTGACAAAAGCTGGCGTGAGGAAAATAAAGAGAGCTATAAGAGGGTAGACAGAAGGGCCTCTTAAGTCAGTATGGAGTGTTAGAGAGGGCTTCCTGGAAGAAGAGGTATTTTAGTTGAGACTGGAAAGTTGAATAGAAATTAACTAGTAAAGGGAAGGATTGGAAAGAAAGAAAGTTCTTCACTAGGTAATAATAGGAGCAAACACTATTGGAAAAGAGAGCAACTATCCTGGTAGAACTAGACCTTATGATTTAATAAAAGGTTTCTCGAACTTCAAAAGCAATCATTTCTTTTTGCATAATTTCATGCTTACAGACAAGTTGCAAGAATAGTGCAAGAAACTCCCATATACGTTTTACCCATTTGTTCTCTTTCTAATACACAAACATACACACTTTCCCACTAAATTATCCTCCCCTAAGTTGCAAAATCATGTTTCTCTACCCCTAAATACTTTAGAATGCATTTCTCAAGCTCAAGGACATTCTCTTTTCCTAAGCAATATTAGAAGGCTTAACATTGGAGGATCCACCTACAGTTCATATTGAAATGCCTCTGATTTTCCCAATAATGTCCTTTAGAAATATATGTGCTTACCAGTACACATGTAACCCAAAGCTGTGCATTACATTTAGTTGTCAGATCTTTAAAAAGATCCTTAGTCTTTCCTGTCTTTCATTTTAGCTCACCAGTTTTGAAGAATACAGATTATTTTATTTTATGTATTTTTAAATGTAAAACATTTATTTGAATGAAAAGAAAAGTGACAACTAAGGTGGACTTAGTGATGGCAATTGTCTAATACTGCTTTAATTTGATAATTTGTGATATTCAAGGTGAAATAGCAATATTTGTAAAAGGCCTTATGAGTATGAGTTTAAAATTCGGTTTGATATTTGACTACCTAAAAATAGAGAATCCAGGCCTTTTTTCATGACCCTGCATCTAAAATTTCTTGTGTTCCCGTTCTATTAACTACCGAGTATTTATTGAATCCGAATCATAAATAAGACCCACTTGTTCTTTTATTTTTTCCTTCTCCGTTTTAGCCCCTCTTTACATTTTCCTCTATTATAGTTGTGTTCAAGGTTGACCTCTGATGTATACAGAGTTTTTAGACACAGTTAAATGATGGGAGTTGTTCCTTCTCCCATGAGTTTGTTATTTAAAATTGGAGAATGGGAAAGGAGAGGGGGCTATTCTGTGTCTTCCTCCAAGCACACAAATTCCTGGTAGGCTGTTTCATGCTTCTGGAATGATGATTGCTTAGATTTTCTTTGCATTTAGACTTGGTGGGGTTTTTGCGATGTCCTAGTATTCTTTTATTTTTCTTTTTAGTTAAACGTTAATATATCTCAGTTTTCTTTGCTAAAGGAAAGTTCTAAGTCAGATTGGCTATTTTATAGACTGTCCCTCAGTTTGTGTTTGTCTGCTGACTTCTCAAGATTAGATTCAAGTTATGCATTTTTATCAGTAATGCCAGAAGGTATCTGTTGTATTTAAGATGTTTCTAGCTCTTATAATCTTGATGCTTTAACCTCTGCCCTGCCTGTCTGTGCTGGACATACCTTACTGTGGACTACTTGATAATATGCCTGAGTCACCTTGCCTTGACCTTCTGTACCCACATTGTCACGTGGAGTGTTATCCCCAGGGATATCTAAATTGGTCTATATTACCTGCTTGTTCCTTCCCTGGGAGCCATAGAAAAGCATCTGTCCACAATTCCCATTTTTCCCTCTCCAAATGATGACTCCGCTGGTTCCCTATTTGGGCTCCCCTCTGCTCCCCCCATGGGGTGACCTGTATATCCTCTCTTGGGATCTATAAGTATCATAAGTCTTTTCAGTCATAGTTGATCTCTGGTCTGTTGCCTTTGTCATACCTAAATCATAATAAAAAACATCTTACATGTTCTCCACGTAACGTTACTATTTTCTCTTTTTAATTAATTTGTGGGAAACACCACAAACTTTTTGGACTAAGATGCATATTGAGAAATGCATTTGACATAGCACGCTATATATCTGAAACAGCTTGTGAAATAATACATCTCTTTTCCACATGAAATTTATTTTAGTTTCTATTCTATTCTGTTTACTTAAAAAATAAATCTTGTTCGACCCACTAAATTCATATCATAACCTTATAGTGGGTAGGGTAATGCCCTCTGTTTGAAAGCACTAATTTGATGGAAATATTATTTTGGGCGATCTGCTTCCAAACAGAATGGAAAATAGGAGGGTAGATTTGGGGCTGGGGGAGGGCAAAACTAACAGCAAGGAGTACATTATAAGGCTCTTGTCATTATTCAGGTTAGAGAGGTTGGTGGCTACTGGTAGTGAGGGTAACACAAATGGGTGTGTTTGAGAGATAAGTGAGTGGATTAAGGAATTTGAGTTAACAGAATTTTATGAGTGATTGCCTATGGGACCAGGGAAAGAGGGAGAAGCCAAAAATGACAATTTTGGCTTTGGCCTCTTGGGTAAAAGATAGTGTCACTCACTGAGATAAGAAACACTGAAAGTTTATGGATCAGGGTGAATCATGTTGACTTTAAGGGTTTAGGGACATTGCATTGGAGCTGTTCAGTGGGCAGCTGATTTTCTGGCACTCAGGAGGCAATCTGGGTTGAATTAGTAGCTAACAAGTTGGATTTTACTCAAGGAAGTTTTACAACTTCATGCCCACCTCAGGAAGCAGAGTTTGGTTCAGGATATAATAAAAGATCTGAAAATATTTCTGGTAATTTGGTATGGATAAGTAAAATAATATAGACAAGTAAAAAGTATCAAAAGTTAAATTAACATAAATGTACTAGAATAATTTCATTTTTCAGCACTTTTTTTGGCTGCTTGAAAAGTCCTATGTGCATATATATAGACAGAAATGTGGAAAATAAAGAAATCGCACTTTTGTAATACATAGAAACAATGCTGATTTAAATCACAACTAAATTAACCTGATATTTCCTAGATGATGATTCTTCGATTAAATCCCATTCTAGCAAAACGCATTCTCAGGCATAGCTTCTGGAGATAAACACGCGCAACCATGTAGGATGCAAAAGATTACTGTTCTCAAGAGGCAGGAGTTTGGAGTTACCTCTAGAAAATAGGGCTTTCTAATGCAAAAGAGTGTGAATGTGTGAGTTTACATACTTGGTGTTGGGGATGATGGCCCATGCTCCGTTAGTGGTCTCCCATCCCCTCCCTTTATCTGTTCCTCCCGGTTCTCCCTCCACTCTCCCCGCTTTCTGGAGTTATACTGGGATTAAAGGCGGGGTCGGCCTAATACACAAACGCAGCTGGCTCCTACCGTCGGCCTGAGCCCTGCTGTGCAACCACGTCAGGAATTCCAGCAAGTTGGCAACACTGGAGCACAAAGACAACAACAATGAAGAAAACTCTTCAGTGCAGAAAGGAATGTTTGGAGCCCCGGCTACAGTGAAAGGACACGAACGCACGCGCGCGCACACACGTACTCGCACACAAGTACTCTCACCCGCCACTCTCTCGCATTCCCACGCGCCCACGAGCGCGCCGTGAGCCACGCAGCCCGTCCCGCGCCCGCGATCCTCCCGCCCGCGCGCCTGCCCGACAGGCGCGCGCCTCCCCAGGGTCGGCCGCCGCTCTTTGTAACTCAGTGGTGCGGGGATGCTCATTGACTATGCAGGCTGCCCGGGCGGGCGTCGGAGCGGCCTGACCCCGGCGCGGTCTCGTACCATCGCCCCGGCAGCCCGGAACCGGCATAAATCACCCGCGAAGACTGTACAGCTCCTCGCGCCCTCCCCGCTTCCCTCCTCCCGCCCGGCTCGTCCCCCTCACTTCCCAGCCCCCTGCCCCTCCGGTCCCCAATCCTGCCTCTTCCTAGGCACCGCCCAGCGCCAGTGATTTTGGTCAAAGTAGAGAATTCTGATTTTCCAAGTCCAGAAATCTCGAAAAGAAAACCCCTAAAATCTCTCCCGTCCCCAACTTCCCCGTTTCACAACCCTACTCTTTTTAATTCTAAAACTTTTCTCTGTGTGTCTATTTTTCTTTTTTATCTCACAACAAGTGATATGTACCTCTCCGCAAAGCTTCACGAACCGCTAATGTCCACAGAAGGCACGCGATCCAGACTGTTGGGGGGAGGCAGTCAGCAGAGCCCCAGAAGATCGCTGCTGCAGGGACTGTCGGGCTCTCTCCCTTGGGGAGGGCAAGGCGGTGAGACCCTGCGCGGGCACTAAGTGGACGCAAAACCCATGCCTCTACGCGCCACAGCCCCTCTGGCTGGGAGACAGGGTTTCTGACTCCCTGGATCAGGACCAACATCTGGGATCCCGCTGCCATGCTAGTAGGGCCCGGGCCAGGAGATTCTGGGGCGACCCAGGCCTGAGAATGACTCCTCCTTACACAGGGCAAAGGGTTGCCGTCAACCATTCCTTTTTTTGACTTGTGGGCTCTGGTGTCATCTCCTGGCTGACGAGCTTTGCGAGTGAATGTAAGGTCCATTCACATACTCTTTGGGGCCACCCCCACCCTGCCAGCATGCCCAAGGTTACCCCAAAGAAGGGAGCTACAGGATTCTCTGAACCTCTTGTGTATTCCCTCTTATAAGGGGCACCAACACCCTTGAGAAGTTCATTCTTTTCAAATTTGCTTCAAAACGAATTCCTGTAAGAGCGCGATCTAGCCATGACACCTGTAGATACGGTGCTTAAGAAGAGCTAACCATGGATCCAAGCCCCTCCTAACCCGTAAAAACATAGAGCACTCCAGCTCAGCGCCTCACCCTTATGGGGGAAACAAGGGTGATCGAGGGAGTCTAAGGGTTTCAGAGCAGAGAACGGAAAGTCACAGATCTTTTTTTCCTGCCTGCGCTCCAAGCAAGGTCTCTCTCCCTTATCTTTCCCTTTCCCGTCACTTCCTTCTCTTATTTTTCCCTTTTTTCTTTCCCTACTCTTGACACTCCTCGCCCCCCAATTTCTTTTCGTTGCTCATTTAGTTCCTAAGACTGCCTGTAGCACATTTTTCCCGTGGACTGCCTAGCCGACTTCTGTGTGGAGGCAAATCCTGCGGGGAGGCGAGGGCAGAGCGTGCCCGCTTGTGAGCGTGTGACTGTGAGAAATGTGTGCTTATGAATGAGTGTGAAACTGAAGAGTGTACGTGCACGTATGTGACCGAGAAGTGTGCGTGCGTGCGCGGGAGTGTGAGGCCGTGGGTGAATTTGTCAATGAGGAGTGTGCACAACTTTATGTGTGTGATACTTAGAGTACGTGTGAGTGTGTGCGCTTGTGTGGAAGGTGCATGTGCGAGAGCGCGTGTGTTAAGAGTCCCCGCTCCTCCCGACGCTGCAAAGTGCAGGGGGCGGGCCTGGCGGCAGGGGGCCTGCCCCATTGGATTCCCGCATGCTAGTTCCGGGGCGGTCGGGTCTAAAGGGCTTTATGCACAGTCTGGAGGGTGGGGACTGGCGCGGGTAGAAAACGGGATGCCTGGGGCGCCGGGGCGGTTTTTCCTATACCAGCAGCCGGCGGAGGTGCCGGCGTGAAGGAGCGCTTGCCAGAGACGCTGCTGGTGCGTGTGCGACGCGCGCCCACCTCCGGGGAAGGAACAGCGAGGCCAGGGCCCGGGACGGTCGCGGGGCATGGAGCGCGGGGCCGCGGCGGTGGCGTGCACGCTGCTGCTGGCTTTCGCCGCCTGCCTGGAGCGGGCCACTGGTCAGGGTAAGGGCCGACTGTTTTGAATTCCACTGGCCGTGGAAGGATGGAGTCTGAGGGCGGGTGGAGGGGGTCGCAGCAGAGTAGGGGCCAGGGCAGGGCGACGGCGCCACAGCCGCTCCCCCAGGGGCGCTCAGGTTGCCTAGCTAGGGGCGAGAGGTAGCGCCCCTCCTACTCCTGCCGCGGAACTTAGCAGCAGCAAACTTGAGAAAGCAGCCCCGCCGGTTTCGGTGACAGCGCACCCTCACGGGAACCCCGTCTTTGTTCCCACGGGGGTTTGTCCAGGTCCTCCTGGAAAGCACTTGGGTGTTGGAATCCAGAGACTGAGGTTCTTCCCCTAGAGCGCACAACCTACTCCCCCCATTGATTTATTCTTTACAGGGCTGAACGGTCCTCTGCGCTGCACGGTGCGAAGTTTTCCACCTGCAGCGCCCCGAAGGGGGAATCTCTTTTCACGCCCAGGGCTGCGGACTAGAGCTCCACTCCCACCCCCAGCCTCAGCCCTGTCTCTAAACGCTAGCGAAACTTGGTCCCGCGGTGACCCCCAAGAGACTGCATCTCGATAGAGATCTTTTACGAGTCAAGATAAGACGGAGAGGTGGGATTGGCCGAGAGCGCGACTGATATACTGGAGCTTTTTCTTGGAGAGTTTTCCTTTCCAGCCGGGTAGGAGGTGTGGGGGGGATCTTTTGTGTTGATGAATGGGGCCCGTCTGCTTAACTACAATTTTGAGGGCTCAAATGCAGAAAGTTTCTAGTATGAAGCCCTGTTAGCTTCTCTTAAGTTGTCGGAGAGTTTACGTTTCTATGAAAATGGGCGAGGGAAATAGGGAGGAAGAAGTGGAGCGCGTAAAATTAGTAAAAGAGGAAGAGAGAAAGGAAGACAAGCAAGTTTAGAGGAAGAGTGAGAAGGGTGGGGTGGGGGAGCTTGAAGACAGAGCGAGAGGAGAGAGGGAGAAGGCGAGAAAGAAGGGAGAGGAACCAAGGATGAATGGGGAGGGCTAGGAGGAGGCAGGGAAACCCGCGAGCTCTCTCTCCGGCTTTGCGTTGCTAGGTAGCAGCTGAGAGCTGCGTGTGACCCACCACTAGACAGACAGAACGGACGCCGCTGCCTCCACGGGTACTAATCTGTCTGTGGGGATGGGAGAGTTCCCCCAACCCCCTTCGTAGCCACCCCCCCCCCCCCCCCCCCCCCCCCCCCCCCCCCCCCCCCCCGCCTCCTTCCTTTCCGTCGGACAACTTAATTGCCCTACAATGAAAACGAAACCCCTATTGTTGTAGGATTAGCCAAAGCAATAAATTGATTTCCCTGGATCACATATTGGGGCTGAAGGGTGGGGACTGTAGAAGCCCCCATTTATGGAGGAGAGAGGAGAGGGCTTGTGGATGGGCCGTGGCATGTATTCAAATGGTTAATCTGCTTTCTTTCCTCAATTCTTAGCATAAGCTTCTTAGAGGGAATCAACTAAGTAATTATACAGCGACTCCTAGCAGTACCCATTTCAGATTTCCTGGGAAGAAGTTTGGAAACTCCAACAAACCCTACTAGTCTTGTAAAAATCTTTGAAAAGGGAGGTGAGGAAGCGTGGAGACGATTAATAATTCTTTCTTTGAGCACCTTTTCTTAAGTTGTTGTAACAGAAGGAGGATTTATTATTATTGTGGAGGGTTTGTTAGGTGCTCAGAGTTGTATATAGCTTATATCCTAAAATAGCCATAAGTTTACTTGGCTATATTTCTTTCAGTGCCTGGCAAAAGGAAATTCTTGTCTAGATTCATCTGGGTTGTCCCCATACAACCGAAACAGATGTACTTTCCCACGGATGGATGATTTTGTCACCAAATAACCTGTGCTTACTTTTCTTGATGGTTTAAATCTATCTAGCCTTCATTCTATAATAATATATAATAATGGATAGTACACCCTCTTATCCTTGGGGTATTTGTTGCGAGGCCCCCAATAGATGCCTGAAACCTTGGCTGATGTAATACCCTCTATATATTATGTTTTTTATTGATACATAATACCTATGATATAGTTGATAAATTAGGCATAGTAAGAGATTAATAGCTAATAATAAAATAGAACAATTATAATAATATACTGTAATAAAAGTTACATGAATGTGTCCTCCCTTTCTCTCTCTCTCTTTTGAAAACTCTTAATGTAGGAAGTATTTTCCCACTAGGGTCTACAGATAACTGAAACCACTGAAGATAAGAGGGGCATGGACTATTGCAGTAACATGTGTATGTGCAGGTCTTCTAAGTACTTTACTTTTAGTCACGCCATCTTTGAATACCCCTTTGAAGTAAGTACTCTTGTTATCCCTAATTTACAGATGGGAAATGGAGGCACAGAGCACTTAATTAACTTGCACAAGCTCACACTGTTAGGAAAATAGCAGAGCTTTGACACATGTCTGGGAGAATCTGACTCCAGAGACTATTTAAACCTCTTTAGTATGTTGGTCTCTGTTTCTGTTTCTTTTCTTATGAATTAAAAATGTCATGCTTGGTGAGTTACCGTCCACATGTGAGGCATTTTGCAAGTCTTTGCTACATAAGGTAAAATCACCTGCTGCTCTGTATTTGTGGATATTTTTTTAGAAACTGACTTGAACTCAAGTATCGTCATTCCTGGTCTTTCTACTTGAATATTTTATCTTACATTTTCTCTCTGTCCTCAGTTGGAAAGCTAAGGATATTTCTGGATTTCTGTTGTATTGATTCTGACTTAGCAGATAAGTATGGTGACATTGTAAGTGCCCCTATTTTAGCATCACATTATAGGTAAGATCTAACTGTAAATGTTGTATCATTAGAAGTTGGCAAAGAAATCTTTTCTATGGTTAATCTTTTTAGAGAAAAATTATAAGATACCTGTAGACACAAGTTATTTGCATTTTCCTCATATTTTGTGTAATCCTTTTTTAATAAAAAAAGTTTGGGAACACCTGAATTCTGGAGTGAAGCTGTCTGCGTTATAGCAATAGCTTCACTACTTTCTAGATGAATGACCTCAGGAAGCCCTTAACTTTCCATGGCTCAAATTCCTTATTTGCGAAATTGATATAAGAGAACCTATTCTATGACATTTTATGAAAGCATGCAGTCTAAGGCACATAGAGGCTGATCATAACCTAGTAACTATTTTCATTATATTGATCAATATTTAAAGTAACACACTCTTGTTTATTATCCATATCTCCACTTTCCAGAGGCACATAGGGAAGTCTTTAAGCATTATTCACTAACTTTGAAGAATTAGGTTCTTGATATTATTATTCCAAGATGGGATTTGAAGTTTTGAGAAAATGGTAATGATCTTAAATAAATCATAGTCTTTCATCCAATAAAAGTTTGGTTTTGCACTTAATAAAAAATAAGTTTTTATGCCACTTACATCTTTAGGTGAAGTTTATATGTTTTAAAAGGATTGTGGGGCTAATTACAAACATGCAACATTTTGGTTCCATCATAGAGCTCTAATATGTCTCTGCTGCTTTTATTTCACAGCTGTTGGTTTCTCTTTCTCTGCTTGACATTCTTCCTTGCCAGTCATTATAGGGTTTCTACCTAAATTCCCTTCAGTCATGTGCTTGTCCTGTTTTAATAGAGCGTTAGGTTTTTACAGCGGGAGGAAACCTTAGATATCAACTGGTCTACTTACATTACTTGCAGATACATAACTTAACCTGGGGAGAGGGCAAGGTGATTGAAAGAGCTAAGGGAGGGTGAGATAAATGCCTTGCCTAAAGGCATGCGACATGTTGATAGAGCTATCTGAATTGGAAGTCTCTGAATTCCATCTTTCTACTTGATCATTTTTAGATCCACACCCTTTAATTATTCCCAATTTGGTTGTAAGAGGATATTTCTAGATTCCTTTTTTGTTTGTCCTGACTGATCAAATCAGGCAAAGTATGATGAAAGGATGACCTTGGTGAATCTTCTTAAAAAACTGGATGGGTCACCTTGGTTTTTGCACCCATGGGCCATGTGGTAGTTTCAACTTAGCTCAGAACTTAAGTCATGTCAGTATCCCAACCTCAAAGATCATATCTCTGGATCCAGTTCTTAAAATCTTGGGCAATTAAAGCACATTCCTAAAGATCTTTGAGTTCTGCAGTGCAGGCTGCTGCATGACTAGGTGTTCAGTCTTATTCAAGGTAATTATTAGGCTATAGTTAATCATTGTCCATGTTCTCTCAGCAGGCACTCTAAGAATACTGACAGCATTTAAAATATGCTTAATTAAAATTTTTATCATTTTAAAATAATAATAATATCAAGAACTTAGGTGAATTTCCTCTATGACTAGAAGCACATTGTATGGGGTTTCTGTTACTAGTTAGAACAAGGAAAGTAGAAAGTACAACTAAGAACTTACTAATTGTGAAGCCCTTGTCTAGTATGGGGAAAATGAGTTTAATGGAGTCTTTGTTGGCATAACTCAAATGATTATATTATATCCTATGTGGTCTTGAAGAATTTCGAAAATTGTCACCACTGTGATATATTGTTTTAGTGAGTCAGTCATATCAATACTACAGAAAATTTAAGAAGGTTGAGAACTGAAAAGAGGAGTCTAGATTTCACAGATAAAATGAATTATGACTTCGTATTTAAGATAGTCATCCGTTCACTAGTTCCTAATCATCCTGGCCAGCATCTCACCAACATTAGAACATTCAATATGTTCAGCCTCAGAACTCTGGCTACTTCTTGAAAATTACCAGATTGGTAGTTGTTTTGAAATGTCATAAACAAAGTTATATTTTTTGTCCAATAAAGTTTGATTTTGCCCTTAATAGTATCAGCTTTGAGGTCCATGCAAATGTTACTCAAGCAATTTCTTGACAATCTCAGGCAAAGACAGAATAATGTGAGATTTTTAGAGTTAGAGTGTTTGAATTTGAATCCTGATTCTGACACTTAACTGTCTGGGGATTTCACTACACCATATTCAACTGCTCTGGGTTGGGTTTTTCTCTCTGTCTCTCTTCTCTCTCTTCTCTCTCTTTCTGTCTCTTATTGTTATTTAAAATCTTTAATCAAAGTCTATCAAAGATTATCAGTCATATGACATGCTGTGATTAGCTTTCTATAAACAACTTTGATTTCTGTGTACAAATTAGCGTCAGTGAAATAAAAAATACTGCATACTAGGCAAACATCTTTATTAAACTTTGCTTCAAACATTATTCTCAGACTTCTTTAGCTTAATTAACTGTAAAGAATGAGTTGTGTATAAGCAGAAACTGAAAAGAGCAGCAGTATCCAAACTTATTATTAGTGATCTATATTTTATTAGGTCCATGAACGAAAATTTAAAAAGCAGTCATAATAGCAGTTCCCGGTAACATCTTCTTCAGAAGTTGGCTTAATTTAGTTTGTTTCATTCATCAAAATTCTCCACAAGATCTGGAGATTCAATATCATCATCCTCTCCAGTAGGAAGTGGTGCTCTTCTATCCACAGATTGTTTGGACAGAGCTTCAGTCAGTCTCCTTAAATTAATCAGATTGTCTGTACCAAGCTGGTTTAAGATCTTGGGTGGCATTTCAATCAGCTGCTTTGGCCTGTAAAACTACAGCATGGCCTGTAATGTTGAATGTGTTTGCTGCCAGAAATGCCTGAACTTTAAGGTTGTTAAAGTGGATTGCTGGGGGCTTCCCTGGTTGTGCAGGGTTAAAGTCTCAGTGCCATCAAGGTACCACCAGGCACTGAGGCATGGGTTTGATCCCTGGACCAGGGAGCTAATCCATAATCTCTCCTGTCTCACACCCCCCCTCCCCTCAGCATTGTATTTCAGTAGATCTGCCTGTTCGGCTCCCCACTCTTTCTTTCTTTCTTTTTTTTTTTTTTAAAGATTTATTTATTTGTGCACAAGAACTGGGGTGTAGGCCAGAGATATAGGGTGGTGAGAGGATTCACTAGAGACAGCATGCTCCCCATTCTTTCTCTAGTGAATCCTCTCACCCCCTGGACCTCTGGCCTACACCCCAGTTCTTGTATGCATAAATAAATAAATAAATAATAATAAAGTGTACTGCTGTTCCTTGGCTTGTGAAAATGCTCACCTCTTTAGTACCGGAGATATTGTTTACTTTTAACCACTTTAAGGAAAGCTGAAGTTTTCTATTATCTGCTGTAGCTGTTCTATGAATGGTGATAAACTGCAAAAGCAACAGGTGTCTAGAGTACCTTACTAGATAAAACCAGTTGATGTTATTTTCACTTTATATATGAAGACAGACTTGAAAATGTTATATGATAGAGATGTCTTAAGAGCAGGCAGTCCTGGAATAACTCCCCGAACTGTTCTATGAACCACCTTTTTTCTTTTTCTTTTTTTTAAAGATTTATTTATTTATGCATGCAAGAACTGGAATATAGGCCAGAGGTGTGGGGTGTGAGAGGATTCACCAGAGACAGAGTGGGGAGCAGAACAGGCAGAACAACTGAAGTATACTGCTGAGGGAAGCAGCAGGCAAGGCAGGAGAGGTCTGCTGCGCCATGTGGGAATCTCCCTGGAGGGGGATCGAACTCTTGCTGCAGTGACTGCGGCTAGCTTCATAGGCTAAGACTTAACCCATTGCGTCCTCAGGGAGGCCCCTGAACCACCTTCTTTCTTTGGGCAGTACCTTTCCCACCATTGCACATGCAGGAGAGTTTTTCGCGGTTCATGATAGTTTCTTTCACCTTGTTGGAACAGAAAAGGAGATTAGGGTTGCTGTTCAGCGAGTCTTGACAGATAAGCTAAGAGCAGGGGTACATGTGTGGGGATGCAAGATGATAACTGGAGCTCTAGGTCAGTTTTCTTATCTGTAAAATAGGTACATATCTACCTCACAGGGTATTTATGTCAACTAAATGAGACAATGAATGTGAAATGTTTTATAGACTGTGAGGTTTCATATATACTTTTATCTATCATTATTACCATCTTTAAGAATTTAGCCTTTTCTAAACTTGAGAAGAAGATCTTGTAATATCTTGGCACCTTTCTTTAAAAAAAAATGATCTTTTGAAATATGCACCTGTCACGTTGATATATCATTTTAGTGGCTATAATAACCTTACAGAAGTCCTATGTTTTGTAAATGACAGAAACCTAGGTTAAACTGCATGAAGCTAAAAAAGAAATTTTTTGAAACACATAATTAGAAAGATAAAGTTATTAGGTTCAACTGTATGGGATTGCTGTTTTTCTAAGTCATTTTCTAAGTCTAAGTCATTGAAATATTGGTAATTTCATTTGGTTCAACGTCATGTAAAATGGAGGCTCAGCCTATCTCAAGAAGACCTGGCTTCTCACTCTATCTCCTGACTGTGTTCTCAGTGTGTTCTCTGGTGTTAGGTGACTATTCTGGGGCTTCATTCTTTCATGTCATGTCTGGTGGGGAAGTGAAAGAGCTTTTGTCTTTATTGTTCTCAGCAAAAGTCTCAGTTGCATCTAAGGGCTCTGCTTAAGCCATAAGCTTGTTCAAGAACCAAACACGTGTATTCAGGGCTATGAAATGTGCCCATTGCTTCGATGCTACTTACACGTTCAATTGCTGAAGTCATGGACTAAGGATAGGACTCAGAAGGAAATTGGGATAAGGTTACCAGGAGAATGGTGGTAAACTGCAAAAGCAGCAAGTGTCTAGAATACTTTACTAGATAAAACTAGCTCATGTTATTATCCCATTAGATGAGAAGACAGCCTTGAAAATGGGTTGTAAAAATAAATCTTAAGAATAGACAGTCCTGGGGTAACTCAATGAACAAAGTGGTAAAACATTGGAAACATTAAAGCAAGGTTATGATGCTCTTTGTTTTATGTGATTATGCTGCGACTTTAAGTTTAGAAGAACAGGAGAAAGAAGGACTTCTAGATTTATTTGTAGTCAAAAGGATTCTCTGTGATGGACAGGAGAGTTTTTGAACATAAACTCAGAGAGCAGAGTATAGGAGCTCTTAATTCCATTGTGCAGTTTCAATTTTCAGTGAATCTTAGGCCCTTGCTCCTTTTTCACCTTTTTCTGCTGCCTTAATTATATTCCTAAGACTTGTCCCTTTTCTAGGCCCTAGACCTTGGTTATGAGAGTATGATAGAGAGGGGATTAGAGACATAAAGATGGCTTCTGTGAGGACAAAATTCATCTTGTGCAAATCCAGGAGTCCAGCATTTAACTTAGACACTTTTTCCATCATTGCTACAACAGGTATTTTTCACACAGGACTGGATTAGTTCAGGAATGCCAAATATATGTCCTCTATGCTAGTGGATATTATCATTTGCCAGTCTTTACTTTTATTTCTAATTTATTTCTTATTTTCTTAGCAGGTGCTAAGAAAATGGAAGCATTATCATTCCAAAAGTTAGATGGTTAACTTCAATATTACAGTACTAATATAAGTCTCTCTGAAGAAATGACAGATTAGACATGTGAAGTTTTACATTGAAATCCCTGTGCTTTTGGTCATTAACCCTCAGGTCATGTCTGACTCCCAAGGTTATTGGAAACAGTGAGAAATGAATGAAAGGAGGAAATGTAATTACAATTCTGTGTATTGAAAAGTTAAGCCACTGTTACCATGGATACAATGACTTGTTATTGTCTAGATCTTGTGATCCAAGTTTGTAATATCACAAGTCTCCTTTCAGTTTATGTACCATCAGTCAATAATACATGAAGATTCTCAGTAACTTTGAAATAAAACCTTTACTCACTGATCTACTGATTCACATTTAGTAATAACATATTCATGTTTGTTGGATCCAGCAGGAACCCTGTTTTTAGGTTGAGGAAACCTGACAGTAGCTGCAATTCTGATGTTAGTTTTTTTTTAAAATTTCCATATAAAACATCCCACCTTAGTGTGTCACAGATTTGCTTTCACTTTGGGCCCAGATCTTTTTTAAAAAAGTCTCAAAGAGGAGATTTTCCTGAGTAATGCCTAGAAAATAAAAATAATTTATTTCATAGGAAAATCCTCAAAGTTGAATTTAAGGATGGAAGTTTTTAATATGAAATATGTCAATCTTAACTGCATTTTAATCTCATCAAAGGAAACGATAGCATGTACTTCTTTACTGGATTAATTTTGATGTGTAAAGGGTATGGAGGACACTTTGTGTTGTAAGAAACAAAGAGCAGAAAACCTACTTTGTGCTGGCTTAAACAGTAAAAGACATTTATTGGCTTACGTAAAAAACTTCTGAGACAGAGTGGGTTCAGGTGAGGTGCACTCAGGGCTCCAGTTCTGTTTCTTTGTGTTTTTCTTGACTCTCTTCTAGGTTTCAGCTTTGTTTCAATCTGGCTTCTCATAGTGTTATATTATAGCTGCCAGGGTAAATGGGGCTACAAGTTCTCTTGATAATATCTAAGGAGATTCAACTTTGAGTATATTCTCAAAAGCATTATTTTATCACAATTTATAGAATACTAAAATTTCTAAGAACCCTAGATAGAAGTTAGCTAGCTTCCCAAACTTGCCCTATCAAAATCACCTGGGGAGTTTAAAAAAGTATAGCTTCTTATGCTAAAATCCACACTCAGGAGTATGAATATCTATTTTTTAGATTTTCTAGTTTGATTCTAGTTTTTTCTAATTTGATTCTAGTTTGATTCTGAAGTTTGAACAACTTGGGAACAACTGGTCTAGGTAACTGCAGTCATTTTTCAATTTTGTAAGCTGAAACTCAAATGTGAACTAACTTGCCACACCAAATTCCTTCCAGTGGCAATTAAGTTAAATATGTTCTTTCTTTGGGGATGGGGTGTTAAAAGGTAGCTACGGTAGCAAGGAAAACTGCTATTACATTTAAAGGTGATATGAAGAAATCTCCTCCCCTCCACGTCCCCCCACATCCCTTCCATCCCTCCATTCCTGGACATCTCCTTTTCTGGTCAAAACGACAATCCCTCCAAATAGCCACTCTTTGTGTCTTAATTGTATTCTTTTGTTTTGCCCTGGGCACTGTTGAAGCCTGTCCTCTCACTCCAAGAACCTTAGTTTCTTAGTTTCTGTTGGAGGTCTTCTAAACCTTTCTCACCAAAGTCAGAGGTTCATCTCAGGACAGAGCACATTGGCATATAAAGCAGTCATTTATTTGTGGGCTGGAATGGGAGTAAAAACCTTGTAATCATTTCCTTTATGTCCTCTTCCCAACTCTTTTTTGACTCTGCTTGTTGATTCTAGTACCTCTTCACTGTCCATCAAATCCATTAGTTATTTATTTCCTCATCTTATATTTTATCACCTACCATTAGAATAATTTCCTTGCTTATACCCCCAGGTGTCTTCTTCCCTTAATTTGTTCTTTTGTGCTTTGCACAACCCCAGTCCTGGTTAAATCTAGTTCTCCATGTCTCCCTCTGTAGCTAAAAGTGTAATAATATAGGTCTTGCTCCAAAGAGATCAGGCTTTCTATATTTTAGACATGATTTTATTTATTTGAAAGATTTATTTTTTATGCGTATTAAGAACTGGGGTGCAGGCCAGAGGTATGGAGGAGGGGGTGAGAGGATTCACCAGACACAGAGTGGAGAGCAGAACAGGCGGATCTACTGAAATACACTGCTGAGGGGAGCAGCAGGTGAGACGGGAGAGGTCTGCTGTGCCATGTGGGTTAGCTCCCTGGTGGGGATTGAACTCGTGCTGCAGTGGCTAGTGATAGCTTGATAGCGCTGTGTCTTTAACCCCTGTGCCACCAGGGAAGCTCTAGGCATGATTTTAAATAGTATAACAAAAAGTGGCAGGGGAAAAACACAAAACTATGTTAGTCTCAATTTAAATTCATGGAACTAATGTCAGGACCATTCAAGTGTTTCCCCCCACCTTTGACAGACATTTCTCTTGCTATGTTCACTGGTGACGTCCATGTTGTCAAATCCAATGATCATTCCAAATTTTTCTAATACAGATAATTTCCCTAATTCTAGACCCATATATCCAACTGCTTATTTGACACATCCCTCTGACTGGTTAGTTGTTGTTTCTCAGACTTATGTCTGAAACGGAACTGATCTTCCCTACTGACCTAAGCCTGCTTCCCACATACTTTTCCATCTTAGTGATGACTGCTTCATCCATGCTCAGACTTCAAAACTTGGAGTGTATTTTGACTCCTCCTCTCTTTTTTTTTTAATTTCATATTCAATCATCTAGAAAATCCCATTGTTTCAATATTTTTAAAAAAGATTTATTCATTTATGAATACAAGAACTGGGGGGTAGGCCAGAGGTGTGGGGTGGTGAGAGGATTCACCAGAGACAGAGTGGGGAGCAGAACAGTGGAGTGACTGAGATACACTGCTGAGAGGAGCAGCGGGTGAGACAGGAGATGTCTGCTGCACCATGTGCGAAGCTCCCTGGCTGGGGATCAAACTTGTGCTGCAGTGGCTGTAGATAGCTTCATAGTGCTGAGACTCAACCCGTTGCACCACCAGGGAGGCCCTCATTGTTTCAATATTGAAAACCTGTCTAGAATCCATTAACTTTGCATCATTTTTACTGCTACTACACTATTCAAGTCACAGTCTTCTTCTGCCTGGATTATTGCAATTGCTTCCTTACTGATCCCTCTCTTCCCTTCCATTCCCTTCTGTTTACTCTCACATCTTTTTAAAACATCAGAGCATGTCACTCCTGCTCAAAAGTTCCAATGGTTTCTGTCACAAATTTGTGTTCCAATGGTTTCCACACAAATTGGATTGTCTAGAAATGGAGGCTGAGATGTAGTTTGGAGTGTAAGTGATTAAGATCAATGTCTGATGGGAAGGAAGTAGGAATGAGTAGTGGAACAAGTTGAACTGTGGTAAGGGGAATGCTGGAGTGAGTTGCTTGTCACAGTGCTCTGTGTCAGACTGAAAACACCTTCCTTGGTCACTAGATGTGGGCTGTCTTGGAAGGGAAGGACCATGGTCAAGGTCTGCATCTGAGGTATACATGGTCTACATCTGAGGTATACATCAGAAGAGCAAGTGCAGGTACAAAGTCCTTCCCTTCAGCTGATCCTTGAAGGGGCATCTGGGTCGCCATCTCTGCATCTGCTGTTGCCTCCCATCTCATAAAGAGTTAGAGGCTTGAGTCTTTATTATAGTCTACAATACCTAACCATCTGGCTTCCACTCTAACTCCCAATCTCATCTCCTTCTCTCTCCTCATTTTTTTCCCAATATAGGAATGATTTTTATTGTTCCTCTGTTCCTACAGGTTTTTACTCATAAGTCATGTTCTCAGCGTGGCCTTCCCTGATTCTTTCCTGATTTACTTTCTCCATTACACCAGTTACCATCTGACATAACATATGTAATTTACTTATTTACTTTTGTCTTCCTTTAGATATAAATTCTACAAGGGCAGGGATTTTTATTTCTGCCCAAATAGGGCTAAATAATGAGTATAAGTTGAATCAGTGGGCGGATAGATGTTGCCATGGATGCAAAAGCTGAAAAATGGGGTGTACTTAGCTAATCACCATGTCCCTGGTATTGCCAGCCCTTAATTCTCCCCAGACTCCTTGGGACCCCACCGATGTCCTGATGGAGAAAAAAAATGCTGTTTCTATCAAACAAGTGGCTTAGCGATGCTACTTCACTCCATTTGACTCTCCCCTTTCCTCTGCTCTCCTTCCCATCACCCCCCCCAACCCCCCACCACTACTGGTGATTCTCAGTGCCTTTGAGAGTAACTGATTCTGCATCAGTCTTTTTGACTTCCATCCCAGACACATGGTTACCCTGTGAGAATCCCCTATACATACAAAATGGGTTATTCTCCTATTTTTAGGGCAGATTTGATACAGTAGCTTTTACAAAAAGATAAGCCTAAGTTTTCAGTTTAATTTTTGTTTAGTTATGTTAGTGGACTGTCATTCTCTGTTTAAACAGAACACAAAAGAAAGCTGTCTGAGACGACGATGCAGTGAAAACAGCCTTGATCAGACAAAAGACCCTCTTTGAAGAGGGGAGTGGTTTCCCAACTCTGGAAGGCTGTGTAGACTGAGGTGGAAAGAACATCACATGTCAAGTCAGGACATTCATGGGTCTTGTTTCTGATGAATGAAGGAAAAATCAGCCCAGCTAAAGAGGGCCCCAGCCTGTTGAAAAATGCCCAAGACCACTTGTGCTCCGGGCACAATCTTTTTATTTCAGATCCCATTCTTTCAAGGATTGCATGTGCAACCATGACTAAATTAGTTAGAGACAGAAAAATGACTCCAATACATGCATGTATAGAAGAAATTGGGGGGTATGACCTAAAATAATTTTTGAAGGGCTTTCTAAGCATCTACACTCTCTTAAGTGTTGTACAGGTATTAGTTTATCTACTTGTTCATTAACAGTCCAAATATTATGGACAAAGGGCCAAGGCAAAGACAGGAGAGATGAATTTCCCAAAGCTATATAGCTACTAAGTGGAATCAAGATTTGAATCTGGAGCCCTTATTCTGTCACATTATCACTGTGATAAGTAAGGAAGATAGTGCCTCTGTAAGCAGTCTCATATCATGATAAGGTGATCATATTTCAGAGGTTAGTACCATTGCAACTCAACTCTTAGGACATTTTTGTGGTACTGTAGACATTCATTCATTCATTCATTCAATAAATGTTGTTCAAAGACCTTTTCATGCTCCAGACATGATATAAGTAGATTTTACAGAGAATAGGATTCCTATGACAGGCAACTTACTGTTGCCATGAAGAACAACTTACTGTTGAGAAGAGTACATTTCTATTTTAACCTGGTTTTCTCTCTATACTCTTTAGGCACTGTTTCATACCTGCTGGCTTTCTTCTATACTACCTTTCCATTATTTGCCTTATGTACAATTAAGTCTTTTATTTCAAAAGACCCCTTACTGAATCAGTTCTATTCTTCCTATTAAGGACGGCAGTAACATAGTTGATTTTTAAAAGTGGTTGTTTAATTTTGATGTAAAATTACTAAGTTCTTTTATTCTACTACTAGAAGAAAGTATTAAACAACCAAGTGGGGACTCTTTATGTCTGAGGAAGCTGCTTTTATATAAGAGATGGGGAAGGCATCTGCCTATGTGCTGGATATACTGAAAGGTCTCTTGGCCCTAAAGCATTTCTCACCCTGACTGAAGATATCTGCTCTGTGGCTGTTTAAGTCAGTTCTTTAGAGTAAGATGTTGTTTTCTACTAAAACTCTGGTTAAAGTGCAAAAATGTTTACCCGAATTGGATCAAGTAGTTAGTTGAGATAGTAATGCGCAGTAAATGTTTGCCAGAGCAAGGTTTAGAGAGAATGAGATTCAAAGCTGGGGGATGGAAGGAAGGAAAAAGATGCCAGAATTTGAGAGGTATTCTTGAAAAGCAGTAGACTTTATTTCTTAGTTGTTCTACTTAAATCAACTTTCCTGTCTATTGACAGGGAATCCTATTTTGTTGGTATGTGATAAAAAATAATGTACAAATGAGTAGATTACTCATTTCCCAAGTCAGTTGCTTAAGAGGTTAATTTTTATGTACCAAAACTCTGAACTTTTTTTTTCCAGTTCACTTCTAACATAAAATGTACTCCTTCCCTAATATGTGGTGCAGTGAGGTGTTGAAAGAATTTGCCAAGTAATCATTGGAAGCTGAGATTCTAGTGAAAAACAAAAATACATGGCTTAAAAATTGAAAGTACTAATTGGGCGACAGTGAAAGTTGATGTTTTCTCTGTAAACTATTAAACCCAACAGTGCAGACAAGACAAAATGTGAATTAAGAAGGATGGATATTGTATTGAATGTCCCTCCCTATTTAGGAAATCAAAGAGGTCTTTTAATAGTTGTTGCTGATTACGACTATGTGCAAGAAAATTCCACTATAGTAGAGATTTATTTTTTAAGGATTTTTCTGTCATTCAAGCAGAGAGAAAGGGAAGAGGTTTGGAGTTTTATAAAGGCCCTGTCACTCTTTCCCTGAAGGAGGTCTAAGGGTGATTTGTCACAGTGACCTGGGACTTTGGTTCCCTCCAGAACCTTCTTGTACTAAGGGTGGATTGGTACATCAAAGACAACTGGTTCTATTTGTCTTTCAGGGAAGCAGTAGGACTGGAACGAGAAGCAGCACAGGATGTATTCTCATTCTTCCTAATAGCACTTATTTTTTTGAGTTGGGAGCAAGCGGCTAGTCTCAATTTTCTATCTACAAAGAAAGGGGATAGATTTTGCAGTTCTCATAGGGGTTGGCTCTGAGTATTTACAATAATAAAGTGCTTTATTTTATTTAATAATTAATATAAACTGTGAATGCATCTAGTGCTATAAATTTTAACTTTACATATATGTGCATGTAACATATGTAATCATGATTAGAACAGTTTAATCACCTCCTTCCCAATTCCCTTGTGCTATTTCTTTGTAGTCACATCCACCCTCCAAAAACAAAGTTTTAATGTTTTTTTTTAAAGAACATTTTCAGTGGGAAAGTGAGTTTTGCTTTGATTGCCTTTGTTTGTTCACTTTTATTCAAGGAGTGTTTCTAGCACATTTTTGAAATAAATGAAATGGATAGTAAGGTTGCAAGACAGGTTTTCCTTTATAATAGTGAAGGAAAAAACGCTGGAAAATGGCAGCCCTTTCAGTATAGCCATATAAGAAAAACAAAAAAACTTGGTTTGTTGCTAGATTGGAATCTGCAAAGAAAACACACTCAAGAAATCTCCCATGAAGAGGAGGACAGAGGTTTATTTTTTATTTAACAATTTACCCTTTGACACCTGGGAAATGATTAGTTGATGTTTTCAAAGAAGATTAAGTCAGTGTGGTTAATTAACTGTGGTAATCAGGTGACTTAAATCAATTAACTCCTTGTTAACAATTTCCATCAATTTTGTGAATAAATGACTAAATAAGTAAATTATACTCTGAAGATTAAAGGTTATTTCCTGATTTATTTTATTGATGACAAATTAGAGGTTTTCTCCTTCTCATCTTATTCCCTCCCTGCCAGTCTTACTCTTACAAATGAGAACTCTAGCTATAGTTTGAGAGGAACATATCAGGGGAACTTTTAATAATTGATTTTTAAGGAAAAGGCAGTTGAAGGACACCTTTATTATTCCCTAAATAGTGATTTAGGGAAAAGAAACTTAATAAGTAAGGATGCACACAGTAACATTAAGGGAGAACTGGGGTAGCAAGTAATGATGAAGTGTACTCTATTAAGCCTCTTAAAATGTTCTTTCCTTTTTCTTTTTAAAGATTTATTTTATTTATGCATACAAGATAGTGTGCAGGCCAGAGGTGTGGGGTGGTGAGAGGATTCACCAGAGACAGAGTGGGGAGCAGAACAGGCAGATTGACTGAAGTACACTGCTGAGGGGAGCAGCAGGCAAGGCAGGAGAAGTCTGCTGTGCCAAGTGGAAATCTCCCTGGGCGGGGATTGAACTTGTGCTGCAGTGGCTGCTATAGCTTCATAGTGCTGAGACTTACCCCTTTGTGCCACCAGGGAGGCCCTCTTTCCTTTTGCTAACTTAAAACTCACTGATACAATAAAGTGAAACAGAAATTGGCTTTTAGCTAGAAGTAAACATAAATGGATACCTTAGTTGCTCTATTTACAGGGAGTTTATCAAAATATTGTGATATGTTGATGCATTAGTTTTATGAGATGGGGATAGAGTCACAATGGAATGTAGACCAACTTTTATTTGTTGCTCTTTTTGATAATTGCCATTATTTCATAAATTGACATGTTTTATGAGAATATTAGACATGACTTTCCAATTACATGAATGTTATTTATATTCATAAATAACTGATGTTTTTTCTTGAATTCTCTTGCCTGAAAAGTTCTGGCTCATTAACACCTGGGCATGACAAGTGCTGGGTTTTTTTTTTTTTTTTTTTTGATTTGACTCATTGATTGCTAATTGCAAAGTACAGCTGCCTTGGGGAGCATCTAGAAATATGTAGGCTCATTGTTTTGATTGTCACAATGCCCGAGTATGACTGCTAGCCTGTAGAGGACAGCAGATAAGGATGCCAACCAACTGAATACACAGGACAGTTCCACATTACAAGGAATTGTCCACACCCAAATGCCAGTAGTGCATCAATTGGGGGTTGATAGGGAGTGAACAAAGAGGCAGGAAGGAATAATACTGGTAGTAAGAGCTGACATTTGCAAAAACTTACTGCATATATTCCTGGGACATAGTCACTATAGCTATAACGTTTAGTCCTATCACAGTCCAGAGAGTTAGGTGCCATTACTGGCCCCATTTTACGAATGAGCAAAACTCAGGCAGAGTAGGGGGTTTGGCTCTGGATCTTGCATGCTTAACTTTAATGGTCTTTTAATTCCACTTTGCTCTTGTGATTTTGTATCTTATCGTGAGCACACACCCAATGTAATAAAACAACGAATTATAAGAGGAAAAGGAGAAATATGTTTGTACAATTATAGTTTATTCAATCAGAATACAACTGGAAACATTTCTTCTAGTTCAAAGAATATTGGCAAAGTATCACCTCCTAAGTGTTTTTCCCCCAAATATGGAAAATATTTGATGACATTTATTTAAAATTAGAGTAGCTTTATGGGTTGAGAGAAACACTCAATTGATGACGATACTCCACAAATGTCCGGTGAGTTGAATTGACTCCATCAAGGTGCTCAGTGGCTGTAGACGGTGCCGTGATTTTGCAAATTTGCTTTTTACTACTGCACAAAGCCTCAAGCATGATCTTTGTTTTTTGAAGGCATGTGCCAGTGACATAGAATGAAGAATCTGGTTCTTTCTTGGACCTGCATTAGATTTTCCTGACTCTGTGCCAATTCCAGTTTGTTTGCTCTGCCAGACATAACCTCCCTCAGATACACATATTGTAACTTAAATGTACCTTCCTCCACAGGGCCTTTCTTGCTCTCTACTGAATGTTATCTGAATCTCTTTTGTAGCACTTATCATCATACCATGAATTATAATTATTTATGTGTGTATTTTTATCTCTTTCTCTAGAATAGGCCACTGATGTTAAGAGTTATTATGACTGCTTCCTCTGGTATCCTGTGTCTGGCACAGTGCCAGGCATAAGGAGGAGCTCAAGAAATCTCTATTTAGTGGAAAGCTGGAAGAACTGCGTGAGTTGTAGTAGAGCAACTCCATCACCTAGAGGGAGGTGATGGGCATGCCGTGCTCTGGACTGCTATTGCAGAGAGGATTTTGTTTGGCTTAAACGAGATCACAGTTGTTTTTCTTTTATGTAACTAGCAGTGGAAAGCTGATTTGGTACTTCCATGGCATCCTCAGGAGCCTAAGTACATCCTCTGCTAGTGACATGCATCTTAAAGGTTACTTCATTTGTCCAAAATAGCTGTTTTAGCCATAACCAGCTTCTGCTCTATGCTAGGTAGCAGGGATGGAGAATGAAAAAATGGATGGAGTGTAATTACTGTATCTTGTGTTTCTAGTGGAAGGAGTTCTTTGAGTTACAAATAGTAAAAGGCTTCAGGTGATAAAAAAGTCAAGACAACACTTTTCAGCAAATCATGTTTATTTGTTATTAGATTCTCTAGGCCTTTTGAAGTCATTCCTTTGTAATATTTCTTTAGGGTCCTTTTCTTCAACCAAGATTAATTGGTGGAATGTGTTATACATTAATGCAATACAATTAATGTTATACGATTAATGTAACACATTCAACTAGTGTATAATGCGTTATACACTGATGCAGAGGTGTCACCAAATTCTCATGGGAAGTTCTTTGACTGGCTGGTCTTTGCTTTTGTGTAAAACTGCTACCTCATTGCTGATGAGGTTTCTGGCATCAGCAAAGATGGCCTCGTCCGCATACCACCAACTATGTGGCCCAATGTTAGGATCTCTAATAAGATACACATTCCTTTAACATCTGCCCCATCAGACAAAAGGATGGCATTTGGGCATTAGAAAGTTCATTCCTTTGAGAGCTTCCAAATTTCTGCTGGAAGTACAAACGCCCATGGAGAGCTTTTAAAATCACTTAAACCTTGCTGTGAATGGCTCACTTACAGCAGATTTTGGGGGTCAGGGTTGAGAGCTATGGAAACTCTGGCTCATTATGGGGATGCAAGGAAGAGAGTGGGAAAAGATTTTGGATTAGGTGGGAGAAATGAAGCAGAGAGCACCTTTTAACTAATCACCTCATTCTCATACAATCAGAAAAGCCTTTGAAGTTTAAGTTGTTTTTCCTGCTTTGTGACTTCAGTCACCAAACATAGTGAAATATTGAGTGCTCTTACTAAGCAGTGAACATCACCTTGTTAGGGAAGACCTGGCTCATTTAGTTTCTGACAGGAGATGGTGTGGTTGTAGTGGTTTGCTCGAGGAGAGCCAGCCTGTGAGCTTACTCTCTTTATAGCAGTTTTCTGAGAGTTCTTATTTTGCCTATTTAAGAAGATACTGATAAATTGTCCAACAGAGCTTCAACATTAGGTTGAATTAAGTTTGGAGCCTCTGCTTTGTGAGGTTGAGAATACTTAGAAAGGCAGTAAGGTTACCAAAGAAGTCTGGGGTTGGGGTTATGGCAATAGGGTAGTGTGTTCTTCCATTTGGGAAGGGTTTGATGTTTATAATGTAAATCTATTCCCATTCAATCAGAAAGAAGGTAATAACTCTAAACTGACTGTATTATAATGGTATTATCACAAATTATTTTAAAGAATATGTTTGTACTTGTAGCAATTTCTGTTATACAAGAGAGAGTTTATAGAGAGCTAGATGATAATGAGTATCTTCAGTGCTTTAAGGAAGAATTTGAAATTACATTCTTTTGAACCTAGGACCTGGAGAATGTCTGAAATTAACTAAATGTAAAGCATTTTAGCTTAGTTTCGGTTGACTAAGATCCTGGATTTTCTTACGTTCTCAGGTCTGTGCCTTGAGTTGAAGCATGAATTGAGGTCAATGAACTTTTATAACTATAAAAAGCTAATATGTCTAAGTTTAATGTGCAACATAATGATTTAAAGTCTACATTGAGAAAGTATATTTATCAGTAACTTTTTGATGTTGAAATTAAGTACTTAATTTACGTAAAAGATATAAATAAAAAAATAAAAAAATCAAATACTTATTTTATGTGGAGTATATCATATTTGGTGAAGGTATGGAGCTCTAGTACTTTACTGCCAGACTGTTAGAGTGTTAGAGGTGGATGAGGGTTGGGAGTGCCCAGGAGGGAACCATCCTTCACAGAGGTACTCCTGAATTTAGGCATTGTGCCCTTAGCACAATGTCTGATCCTCACCAGAACCTGGCTTTGCAAATCAGAGATTTTGTAGGTAAGGGAACTGTCTACCAGAGAGTTTAAATCCAAGTCCTCCTTAAACTCAGTTGAGTAACAAATCGATATTGAGAACAGATTCAGCAGTGTGTAAGACAGTGCCTGCCAGCCTGGAGCTGATTACGTTTAGAATGACATGGGGATAGTCAGTGCTCTTACAGGGGCTGAAACCAAAGTGTTAGTGTTTTCTCCGAGGGTGTCTTCTTTTAGCTCTTACTGAAAGAAATCTGAATTTCTCCCTGAGTTTAATAATAATACCTGAGGAATTATATTCTGAATATGAAATCACTTTTCATTCATTGTCTAATTCAGGACTATAATTTAATACCCAATTCCAGAATTGAGATAGCCACCAATAACTTTTTTGTTCGACTCTAACTAATACAGTTTATTTTTGTGATTGCCTTTTAAAAAGTGTAATACAGACAAAATTCCAGTACTCAAAGTATGTCAATTAGTAGAAATTTTATTGTATATGCTTCTTAGTTTATTATTGAAGTCATTACTTTTTTTCATCATTAAAATGCTAAGGTTCTATTTTAATGCTTGGTTAAAATTTTATATTTATAATAGTGCCAATAGGCTTTTGCTGTCATTACTATGATATTTAAATTAGAGATTAGGCAAAATCTTAGGGAATACAATCGACGGTTCTTCATGCTTGTGACAATCATTACAGATAAAGTGTAATTTTATTTAAGCGGCTTTTAATATTGAGACATTATAAATTTACCATATATGGTGAGAAACTCAAACACCAGTTACCAGTTGTTGGCAATATAATATTGTTTATGCTGTGTCAACAAGCTATTGAGTTGTCTCAAGTCATTACAATCATGTGATGACATTTATAGAGTCTGAGAGTGATTTGGAGACCTATAAATGCTCTTTAAGTCCAGGCACGCAAGTTAGGACAAAATGACTTCTGGTCAAACAAGCAGGTGGCAGGCATGTTTTGGAAGTTTTTTTCCCAGACGGTTAAAATTAATGTAGCAGAAGAGATACAAGAAATTCAATGTCATTCTACCATGGAAATCTTTGTGAATATAATCCTATTTTGTGGAATCCTGTTTGTTTACACTGGCTCTTTATAGGGAAACTAAAATCACAATTATGTTATGTTAGTAAATTGCTTATAATAAAAATTAAAATTTTGATTTGTAGAGTCAGATCTTCTTGTACAGGTTCCCTCCCACTCTGCCCCCCAGGGGAGATACTCTCTCCATTGCATCCAGCAGTTCTGGATATAAAAGTAATAATTTGCTCACATTGGGGGCTCCCATCCTTTATTGAATTAGCAGAGAATGACATGAACATATATAAATAGGTACCCAAGGATTAGGGGTTGTCTTTTGATGCAGATTAGCATGGAAGATAATTGTTGAATTATTCAGCTGGAAGAAACTGTCACTCTAAGCAACAGGATCCATTATGAAAGTTCACAAGTCAGCAAAATCTCATGACTTTATTATCTTTTTGAAATCATATGGCTTCACCCATATTTTCTAATGCATCATATATTGTTCATTTATTGAGCATATTCTGAGTATTAAGAGGTACTATGCTAGGTTCTTGGATTATAGAGGTGTTTATTCTCTACTGTAGCAGCTCAAAGTTTTGAATAATGCTCTGTTCATGGTAGAATCACAATAAATTACTGCCAGCTTACTATCATTTTTCTTGTGTTCATTTACTTTCTTTTGCATCTTTTACTCCTTATTTTTCATACAGTTGGTCATAATGGAAGAACTTTGAGCTTTGCATATGAAATTCTTTGAGATATAACTTGTCACTAAAAGGAAAAAATACAAAAATAGTTTAAAACATCAGCAAAAACAGTTTTTTTAAAAAAGTTAATGGCACAGTACTTTAAAAATGTTGACTTCAGTTTACCAGATGATTAATTTTCAGTATTTATTGCCCAAGAACAGTCTTTTAGACTTATTGGTGGAAATCTTTTCACATTCCTGCTGTACAATATTTCCTAAGAGTTTAAGAAAATTCTTACTTTTTTGGCAGAAATCATACATACCCATAGCTAAATCATCAAGATTGAATCAGGCATGTGAATGTACTTCAGCTAGGCTTCTAACAAACTATTGATAAAGCTCAGTGTTTCTGTAAATATTGATGTAGTGAGTCCTACTATAAGCATCAATACTCCTGATCATTATTGTCATCAGACTTGCTTATTGATGTGGAAGCTTTGGTTATTTCAGAGTAAATTTTATCTGTATCTGTATCATATATACCACATATGTATCATATATCGTGTGTGTGTGTGTGTGTGTGTGTGTGTATGCTATAGTAAAAAAAATACCTGACTTCTACTTTCTAAAAATGTATATATTTGGAACAAGAGGTTATTTAGTTCCTAGCATGAAATTGTGACTTAAAAACCTACTTAACTAGTATATATTGGTCCAGTTGGGATTTGGGCCATAGATAATAAGAATGACTTTTTTGGTACCAAACTGAAGTTAGAGTTAGAGAGCAAGATCCTTGGTTTCATTAAATTTGTTATTTGGACACTGATTGTTAACCTTGACATCTCACGATTTCCCCCACTCCTCCCACACATATACTTCCCATTTTCTTTCTCTTCCTCTCTGCCTTTTCTTCTCTCCTTAGAGCTCGTTGGAGTAATTGTTGTGATAGGTAAGGACTAAATAACATGGAATGAGGGAGAAGGACTACTGTAAGGTGTTTGTGTGATTCAATCAAACAGTATTTACAAATGATTTAGTTTATGACTAGAGAATCATCATATGCACCACTTGGGTGTTTCCATAATGTTTAGTATCAAGCCATTGCTCATTTAATAACCCAGTGATCTAATTTACTGGTTAAGATGACCACAATAGCAGTGATGGTTGTAGCTTTAACATATCTGTATCGATTGAGTTTATAGTTCAGTACTCGGGTCAAATTGATCAGAGAACCCTAGTTTGAGGCTGCCTATAAATGCTGTTTTTTGGGTTGAGACTGGCTCTATCAAAGCATTTCTAAGCCTTAAACAGGAAAGTTGCCTGTCTGGAGATAGGTGTAGTCACTTACTTCTAATAAGTGTCTATTTTCTTTTTTGGTGTTTGATTCCATTTACTCATTTACAATAATATGTTGCTAATCAAGAAGAATTCTTCAGGCAATTTGGGTTGGAAACCAGCTTTTAATGGTGATTTACAATTTCGGTACATAGTGTATTAAATCATTAAGTGCTGAAGGTCTTTTTACTTGTTTCTTAAGTATTTGATTCATTGGGTCCTTATACCAGTAGGCAGATTATCTTCAATTTTCTTCTGTTTGAATAGTATTCTTTTCAGCATCCTATAAATGTAGCTCTTTGGCCATTAAAGAGGCAGACCACCAGTTAGTCCCTTGGGGGAGTAGAAACAAAGGTCTTGGGCTTAGTTTTCTTTTGTATCTAGGGGTAGGGACCATCTATAGGAAGCTTAGTAACTTACCTGATAGAGAAAGCACTGCTTGAATTATTCAGGGATTTACAGAAAAGACTAATACAAATGCAGTTGCAATGTTTTGCTATGGGTGGCAGGAAGTTTTTATTGCTGAGTGTTTTTGGTGTAAACTCAGAGGTTCTCTCGAATATTTTAAGCACTTAAGTGATTCTCTGTAATTATTTTTGTGAGTGTTTGTGGCATGGGTAAGAAGAGGACATTTGAAGAAATTTTTGTTCTGATAATTATATAGATGGGAAAACTTTGTACCATAATGCAGGTATTTTTATGACTTTGTTTTTCATAGAATGGTCTTTTACATTAATAAAGAACTGTTTGAGGATTTTAGATGTTCAGTTTGTTCCCCCCTCCCCCTACCATGGATAAGTCTGTGGATACCCCCTGGAACATTCCAGGGTGAAACAGGCCTCCCTGGAACTTAGATTCTTTATCACACTCCCAGGGGAGTTCAGTACAAGTTGCTGGTACTAGCAACTGCAACGTGATATTACCCAATCCCAGGCCCTGTTGTTGATGGGTGGGAGGGAGTAGGATTGCTGCTTAAGAAATTTTATTATCTTTGGAAGGGAAAAATTTATTATAGGGGTTTTCTTAGATGATCTCTTTCATGTGGGTTAAGATGTTTTGAGCTCTGAATGTCCAAGCCGCTTAGAAGGTTCTAAGTTGTTTTTTACTGGGGCTGGTACTGCCACTCTCAAAGGGTGTTTGGACTTGTAAGGGGTGTTTTTTGCTGTCATAGTAACTGGGGTTGGGCGCCACTGACATTCCACATGTGGGGTCCTGGGATACTAGACATCCTGCTTTGCCCAGGCCAATTGAATAATTATCCCACCCTAAATGCCAATGGCACTGTAGGGTAAACAAAAGAGTCATCAGGTTTTTCCTCCCTCCCCTCAGTGATGGCAGGGATCTGGAGTAGGATGTGGGCCTATGTGAGTGGGTGCACCTGAGCCAGAGACTGGGCTTATAAGCAGCAGCAGAAGAGAAAAGATTTGCCGGGGGCTAGGAGGCCTGCCAGCCTCCTGGGCCCCTGACCCCCATCCTGCCCTGTACCTGGTTGCCTCTCTGTGAAAGACTATTAAAAGCCTAAAAAGCCACCGAGGGTTCCAGGACTACTCCTTTAGACCCATCTGCGCGGCTCCAACGAGAACCTGTGCTCCTGCTGACTTCCTGCCCCTACAGGCACCCTCTCAAGAGTTCCTGACAAATGTGGTTTTATTTATAACATTTTGTAGTGCTGATTGATAATTCAGTTGTTGGGGTAGGAGTGCTCATGAAAAGTAAGTGGGATGTGAGAAACTTGCGTGGGGCAAGGGAGGAAGGTAGGTAACCAATGTTTAAATGAAAGTGGAGAAGAGTAACTCAGAAAGCGTGGTTACTTAAACTTACCACTTTTCAGAATTCAAAGGCCACTCTTATAGTGTCTCACATCATTTGACTGGTTCTGATTATTGAAAAGGCACTTAAATTATTATCTTTTTTTAAAAAAAGATTTATTTACTTATGCATACAAGAACTGGGGTGTAGGCCAGAGGTGTGGGATGGTGAGAGGATTCACCAGAGACAGAGTGGGGAGCAGAACAGGCAGATTGACTGAAATACACTGCTGAGGGGAGCAGCGGGCAAGGCGGGAGAGGTCTGCTGCGCCATGTGGGAAGCTCCCCGGCCGGGGATTGAACTTCTTGTGCTGCAGTGGCTGCGGATGGCTTCATAGTGCTGAGACTTAACCTGTTGCGCCACCAGGGAGGCCCAGGCACTTAAATTAGTAAGTAAATATTTAAGCAGCCTTTGAGATCAACTATCTTAGGGCTGGCTTCTATGGGCTGGATGCTCAGACGTTCAGCTTGAGAGGATGGTGGGGAAAGGACACTAAGATACCTTTGGTGGAACCTGTAGGACCTGTTGGCAGTATTCCCTGTTCACTTCCAAGAAGATTTTTCTTAACACTCCAGTTTGTGGTGGTATTTTTTTTCTCCCTAAGACCGGTTGGTTCTTATTGTCTTTGTTGCTTGTTTGGAACAAAATCACCTACTGTTTTAGGGCCCTCTTGAAGTCAGACTACTCAGGTGTGAACCTGATCCACAGCCTGCTCCTATGAGATTTGGTCAAGTCACAACTTTCCTCATCTATGAAATGGGGCTGTTAATACTATCTCACAGGGTTGTTGTGAGGATAAGTGAGCTATTATCTATGAAAACACTTAAAAATTGCTGGCACATGTAAATTCTGGGTAAATGAAATTTGAAAGTTTTATTTAAAAATGAACACATTCTTATCTTTGTTTCTTCTACAGACGCTAGGAAAGTGTTTTACATATAGTTAGTATGCATTTTTTTGTGATTTTAGTGAATTCAATACCATCGTCTTTTTTAATTTGTTTTCTTTTTCCCCCTTTTTAAATTTAATTTGTATCATTTGCATTATTGTGTATCCCCCATAGGAATACCATATTCTTTCAGTCAGTTTTTAAAAATTGTTCTTAAATATGTCTACACCATCACTCATGAACTGGCTATGTTAAAGCCTTTGTCTTGTTTAAAGGTCCTCATAATATTGTTTTGCTTTAATAGAACTTCAGGACTCTGAAATAAGAATTTTAAAAAAGCAGTGGACTCAGTGGTTTGTAAACTGGATTAAAAAAAATTCTGACCACCTATTGGCAATCTGTTATGAAAACACAGCTCAAATGTTGCATATAAAGAAAAGCGGTAGATTGGTTTGCTCTGCATGTCTTGCTTCAGTTTTCACTTGAGTCCTTGACTATTCTACCACTTGATATTAGGCACACAATTTATTACCCTCCGCTGTCATGATTTCAGAGTAAAATTTTGAAATAAGCAAGTGACTCTAAATTTCCAAAGGTCTTGTAGGTGTGGATAAGGTGTGAGAATTGTAGAAAACCATGACCCAACTTATCAGCAGTGTGTCTGTCAATATCAAGGAACTAAAAGAACAGAAAGTGAAATATAAATTAGGGATGAATTAAGGATTTACCTCTTCAATTTGTTTCTTTAAATTTAGTGAAACTGATTATTAAAATGTGATGTAGTTGCACATGTTTTTATTAAGAACACATGTACCTCATTAGGTAGACAAAGTGTCTGGAAGGACCAGCACATATTAAGAGGATCTAGCAGGGATATATTATTTGCCATAGAAATTACCTTACTCTGTTAACTTTGGATAATGTTCTGTTGACTATAGCTTGCCTTTTTCTTCTGAGAATTCATGAAAGGGAAATGAAACTCTTACAAGCAAAGGATAAAAGAATGAAACTGTTATTAACAGGGCAGTGCTTTTCTCTTTCTTTTTTGAAACATCTGGATATTCTTGTTTCAAGTTATTCCAGATTTCTTTTTTTTTTCTTTCTGCGTTTAGGATAGTAAATTCCAATTTAAAGTCTTATTATTTGCGTTAATGGTTTTATATATTTGATATGTAATGATACCAACAGACTGAATTTTACTAAAAGGAATCTTCATTCCCTGAATAGGCATTGACTCCCACACATGTGCCCCACTATGCATTAGAGGCTGTAAAGGATACAGAAATGTGTTCTCAATCTAGTGCTATTCCTTGCCCTGGAAAAACAAACAAATGACTTGGTCCTCCTCTAGGTATTATCTGTTACTCTAATATCTTATCTTAACACATTCTTAGTCCAACACTTAGACCAGGAAGCTTGGGATATGGCTGTTTATGAAGAAGAGATTGAAGAGATTGCTCTTGTTTTTCTCCAGTATTTTGGAAAACAAGTTAATCCCTACACGTAATATACATTTTCCTGAAAAGATCAAAACTCTGCTTGTTTGCTTTAGATTGTTGCAAATTTTCCTGAGCCCACCTAAGAGTTTTTATGTGCAATGTTAGTGGCCAAGTAGACTACTCTTTCTTCTCCTAATTGAATTATATGGTCGTGTTTAGGATATATATTCCTTGTAAACCCAATTAATAAATTAATGTTGATAGCAACTTTGGAAAAAAGTAAAATTTTCACATTAATTCTTGAGTTTGGTGGATTTTTATTTGGGGCAGGTGTCAAAAGAAACAGAGCAGTCATCAATATAGCACAGATGTTGGCACCAGAACCATCCAATTAAAATCTTTGGTTTGTACATCTTTGCTATTTGATCTTAGGCAAGTTACTCTGTGCCTTAATTTCTTTATTTATCAAATGTTCATAATAGTGACATTTTTTCATATGTTGTTGTGAGAATTAAATAACTTAAAAGTGGCAAGGTACTTCAAAAGGTAAATGCCATTTAATCCTCACATGCATATTTTTCATCTTTGTACCATCTATTTTTTTATTGGTATCTTTTTTTGGTATTTATATATATTTTACATCATTGTTCATTTCTGTACACTGTTTAATTTCTTTTCCCAGGTGTAGTCCCCCTAGAATTTCCACATATATCATCTGTTTTGATTCTTGGAAAAAGCAGGGGCGACTGCTGGAGAGATAGGGTGTCCACTTGGTTTTAATTGTTCCTTGTCAGTGGCTGTCTGGTTATTTACAGAAGGCTACTTCAGTGTGGATTACAATGTTTTCTTCTTTGGTTTTGATTGCAGAGAAAATATTTTAAAGTTATGAAAGTTATTCTTTTCAAAATTGTCACTTGATTAAAACTAAATTGGTTGAATATAGATGTATAGAGACCATTTGTTGAAAAAATTTTATATTGCATTGTTCAGATTTTTTTTTTCTCTTTTAAACTCTTGGTTGGCTGCAGTAACACAGCCAGTCCTTTTTTTTGAACTTTAAATTAGTAGACAATGAAGTGTAGGTAATATTTAATAATCTTTGGGGTTAGTTGTGAGTTAAAAGCTATTGATTTAAAATAAATTGCTCAGATAAGAAACTGTATATAAACCGGTTGAAATCGGGGCACCTGCAATTGTTATCAGATCTGGTCTAGACCTTTTCAATAACAGTTTGTTTTTATGCAGCATATATATATATATATAAAATATATATATATATATATATATATGTATATATATATATTTTTTTTTATAATAGAATGAATGATTGGTTTCCAACACTACTGGATCTTTTTTGTTGATTGCAAAGAGTTCACCCAGTAATGATACAAAACAAACCTAGGTTTTTTTTTTTTTTTTTTCCTTTTTTTTGAGAGATATTTTCAAAGAAGTCATTTGGGAGTTGTAACAGGTATGGAAGTTAACATGGAAAGTTGAATTTGACAAATGAATTACCATGTATAATTGACAAACTGAATAAATTTGGTTTGATATATTACTTTAGATTACTGAGTATCTGAGAGATCAAATGTTAAGAGCTACTTAACTGTAAAACTTCCCTTATCAATTTCTTTTTTTATGTATGTGATTATAAATCATTGGATTAAAGTGCTTTAAAAAATGACTGTTGTGTATCTATTTTATGTTTTTTCATGATGTGTTTAACTTTGCATTTTAGCAAAAATAAAAACAAGCAAACAAAAAAAACCCAAATTTGACTTGTAATGAAAGTTCCCTAAAAAATATTTTCAAAACAGGCAATATATTGTGCTGAAAATTTTCTGTATACTCATTTCCTAAGTTTATGCTTCTTTTCCCTATAGCAGTATGAAATTCTGCAAGTTATAAGTTGTTATAACTTTTCAACCAGAAAGCATTAAATACTAAGGGAGACAAATGTACTACATTTACAAATGTATTATGTTGGGTCACTAACAATAGACCTAATCGATAAAAGTGATTTAATATATGTTGTGTTAATAGCCTCTAATCCAAAGCCTCTAATCTCCCATGGAAATATTGCTTTGTAGAACAAAATCCAATGAGAAGTTCTGGGATTCCAGAGTGAATTTGTACATTCCTTAGGGGGTATTTTTGCAAGGGAGGTTGTTGTGTTTTAAAGGTAGTTGATAAGAGACCTGCACCACCAACCCCAGACCTGCACCACCAACCACCATCATGCATTAGTCTATAGAAGGTATTTGGGTGTACGTATTCCTGTACCACTCGGTACCACCATTTAGCCAAGGGAAGTTTCTGACCATTTGCAGCATACATTATAAATCAGGATGTCACTACCAGACAATCAGATTTGAACATTCCATGAACAAAGTAGCCTATATCCCTTAGGAATAGATCACTTAACTATGTTTATGTCATGCTGTTGATATGCCTGCATTTACACAAGTCAGGAGAGCACATTGTTTATTTATTTTAGGAGTAGTTAATTGATCCATTTACTTATTTTTGGGTTAATTAGTCAAAAATTGAAATGGCTAATTTAGCATGATTGCTTTAATACATGAGAAAAATGCAGTTATTCTTCTAACCCCCCCCCCCCGCCCAATTACTCTTACAACACCTTTGGCTTTTAAAAGAGTAATTTTGAATTTTCTCTAAATAAGGCTGGTGTTCACTGCTAAGTTTAAAAAAACTTACTACTAGTGACACAATGCTCAGCGAGGTCACTGGTTGGATTTGGGAAAACGTAGGATTTCCAGCTGCCAAATTAATTCTTTGGGCAAATCCTGGAAAATTTCAGGATATAATTGTTGAATGAAATGAGGTTGTTTAAGTTATGTTCTCTTTCTGATATCCCTAGGGAGTATCACAGCCACTTGGGGATGTGGCAACTTTTGGTGCAAAGTTTGTGGACTCTGGTAGGCTATAGAGGTAAATTTACAGATCTTGCATCAGTTAAAAACCAAAATATTGGTCTGAATCTATGAAGGAAGAACCATAAATGGTTATATATTTTATAGTAATAAAGAGGCATTTTAAAAATAGAGGACAGAGAACTGACAGAAACACAGCCAAGCAAATGAAGTCATTCATGATATTATCAGAGATAACACTGTTATCATTCTGCTCTTTCCCTATGTTTTTTCCCTTTTATATATGATTCTATTATATGAAACAATTTTGCATTTTGTCTACTGCCTTATAGTATAAATATTCTTCATGATCATCTTAATGAGTCCCAGAATTGTCAATACCTGGATTTAAGAAAATTTAACCCTTTTCTTATTATTGGGCACCTAGGAGGGTTGTAATTTCCTTTATTTTAAATAATGTTCTGATGAAAATCTCCAAACATAAATCATTTACATGTCAAATTCTCTGGTTAGTGCCTTAGAGAAAAGTACTAAATTAAGGCATAAGCACTTTTTAAAAAGTTGTTTTCCACATTAGTTATGTCAAGATATACTCTGTTTAACTGTGTATGAAAATGACCTTCTTCCTGCAGATCCTCAGAGAATATAATCATAAAAACATTTTCCTAATTTTATAATTTCTCTTCCTTTGATGACTAATTGAATAATTTTTCATTTTTATCAGATTCATAATTCTTTTGTGAAACATCTGTGTGGCATACTTTTTTTTTTTTTTTAACTGGTTTTCTGTTGCTTTTGGAATTACAGAATGTGGCAGTGACAAATTTCGCTGTGGAAATGGATTTTGTATTGATGCAGCCTGGAGATGTGATGGGACCAAAGACTGTTTGGATGACACAGATGAAATTGGCTGCCGTAAGTGAGGAGGAGCCAGGCAAAGTACTGTTTTGACTAATGTAAATGCTTATTGGTGATTTTACCTATAACGAAGAGAAAGAGTCATGCCTTTAGTGATCGATTCAGGACTGGGCTCAAGTCTTTTGAGAACTTTGTGGTTGAATAGAGAACTGGTGACAATGATTGTTTCACTCCCTTTTTGAGAAAAGACTCAATTCACATCAGTTTCTATCTTACCCTTGTGCTATGAGCTTCATATGGAAACTCTTTTGTGAGAGGTTATATGAAAATATAAGAAATTTCGGATTATTTGCTCTGGAAATTTTGTGTATCACAACAAACAAAAAAGAGTGTTATCTGAACTATTTGTATGTAAAGGGTGTAGTACATTACCATATAGGAGTGGTTAGTATGCTTTTAAATTTAAAAAATTATAGTTAATAACAAGATATTATTGTAAACCAAATTTAATTCAAAAGTACTTTATATTTCTCCATTCAGCTCTCTCAACATATTCTGAGGTAGGTTTCTGGTCAGGAAACTGAAGCTTAAAGACATTAAGTTATTTATTAAAGATCTCACAGTTGGTGCACAAATCTCAATTCTCATGTCCATTGCTTTCCCAGGAATGGGATCATTACACTACTGCAGTTTCATTCATTCTGATAGATGATCATCAAAAAACCAGGAAATCAGGCTGAAAAATTAATTTTAATTGTTGGCCATCCTATGCCACAACAGCCGTATGTGGGTGCATTGTTTAGATAATGATGCTTTTGAAAATGAGAGGGAGGGTGTCTATTAGATTGTGCTTCTTAGATTGCACACATAAATGCAATTTCATCACTTGGGAGCTTATTAAAAGTGTAGGTTTTGATTCCATATCTTTGAAATGGGACCTGTGTTTCAGCATTTCTACAAGCTCCCATGAGGCTGTTATTGCTGGACTGTGAACCACACTCTGAGGAATGGATAGTTCTATTTGACCTACATGATCACATGCTGTCTATTTGCCTGTTAAGGGTTTACTGAGTTCATTTGAGATTGAGCATTGGAGCGGGAAGGCAAGAACAGTATATTTTGGGATAAAGTAATAAATAGCAGTTATGCCAAAAAAATTCTAGATGTTCCATAACAATGATAGTAAAAACATTACTAATGACAGGAGCGATAGCAACTAACATTACATAACATTTTCAAATGACAAATTATTAGATAAATACAGTCCCGGTTTATAATGTATACATTGAGGCACAGATTTGCCAAAAAAAAAAATTATTTGATTCTGGGTCTTTTGCAAATCTCATGGGTTTTCTAATCCATCGTGATTCTTTACTGTTAGTTATTATAAAGCATTCCAAGTAACTTAATAATAATTTATGGTTAATTTTTACTTGAATTGAAATTTTAATTTAATATTTATTTTTTGGCCATAACTTTGTGTATGTGTGGGTTGGGCCACTTCATTTATGTTTTTGTATTGCATTGTATCACCAGTTTGTTATGATGCCATTGAGATTATTTGACAAGGAACTCTGATTAGAACCCATAACTCTAGTATAGGGTTGTTCACTATTTAACATCAAATATATTGAACAGGAGTTGACATACATTCTTTTGAAATAAGTACTGCTTGTTGGTATAACTGGGTGGATATTTGTCATCATCAGTCCTTTTCTGGTTTGTTTTAGCTTCCTCTTGCCAGTCGAACCAATTCCAGTGTCACAGTGAAAATCTGTGCATTCCTCATCACTGGGTGTGTGATGATGAGTTGGACTGTGAGGATGGCTCAGATGAACAGCACTGCTGTAAGTCTTTATAGAGGAATGTTGTTTTGGTACTCTGGCCCCCTAAAATGTAACCTGTTGCACATAAAGAACACAACAGAATGATTCTTTATAAATGTTGATTGGAATCTTAAGAGGGGACCTATGCTGGCATCTCACAATGGCCTGGATGATATTGGGAGTATGAATATGCTGAACAATCATCAGTGTACCCTGACAATCTGGAAATGAGATCATTTTCCAGTCTTTAATTCACATCATGTTACATAAAGAAGGAATAAAACATTTTTGGTATCAGTTGGTGAAGTATTCTTCTGTGTGATAGGCAGTTGAATGAGTCCTTTGGTTCTGCAGCACACTGATTTCAAATTTTTCACCCCTTCTGCCCAAGAATTAAACTCTCTTCTTTTCCACTGAGTGTAAGTGGTAAGTAGTAGGTAGGTCTGGAGTAGATGCTGAAAGTCTTTTGATAACTCTCCATCACCTCAAGGAAAAAGTTCCAACTCCTTAACAAGAGGCTCATCAAGGTGTGCTAATTTTTCCATGCCAGTCATTTGCCATTCCTTGAAGTGGCCATTTGAGGTTACAGAGTGTTTGTAGTCCCCTTGTGCATACCAGACATATGTTGCAGCCTTTTGCCCGTGTGCGTGCTGCATGAATGTGCAGTGCTGGAGTGTCCTTAACCTTCTGGCATAGCTAACTGCTGCTTCTTCAAGACCCAGATAAGTTGTTACCTCCTCAAGGAAGCTGTTCTTGCCCATGCCCCCATCCAGGATGAATTAGGTTCCCCTCTTGGAAAAAAAATAATTATGGTTAATTTTTTTTATATCTTATTTCAAAGTACCAACTCTAAAGTGGTAATTGTCCAGTTGTCTTTTAGAAAGTTTTCTCTTATCAAGTTTTGATGGCACATCCCTTAGCAGATATTGATATTATCAGAAAACCAAATTTTTGGCTGAATCTAAGCATATTTATGTAGAAGTATAGGAAACTCTATAAAAACTCAGGGAAACATTTTCTTCCACTCCGTGATTACATTGTTTTTTAGTGGATCACATTTTCCCCAAGTGCATCTCTTTTTATGTGAAAAATTTTAAAAACTCATGATAATTGCTGCCTATAGAACAGCTTTCACGTGATACTTGCCAATATCAGATAAAATTAATCTAGTTTAAAATTTCTCTTCTGTTTATAAAATTATACATGTTGAATGTAGAAACTTTGCACACAGGAGAAAACTCCATTTTACAAAATTTTATTGTTTTTGCGTAACTATACCTATATAGGGTACATTTTTTACACTGCTATATGTGTACATGCTTCACTCACCCTTCACCAAAACTGTTATGCAAATGTCCTATCCCCTTCCTTTCTTGATCCCCTCATCCTTCACCACTGTTCCCTCTGGTAACCAGTGTATCTTTCACTAAGTCTAAGATTTGGTTTTGCTGTGTTTTGCTAGTATATGTTTTTTCTTTTTGTTATTTATATTCCACAAATAAGTGATATCTGATAACTATCTTTCACTTTCTGACTTATTTCATTTAGTACAGTCACTCAAGTTTCAGCCATTTTAAATTTATTTATTTATTTTATTTATATCTTTTACATTATTGTGTAGTCCCTGTAGGTTACCCATCACCAATTCACCAGTGATATGTTCAGCCATTTTGACCCGAAAGACACTGTTTCATCTTTTTAAATAGCTTAGTAGTATTCCATTGAGTATATATGCCACAATTTATCTATCCAGTCATCTGTTGTTGGACACTGAGATTGGCTCTATGATTTGGCTATTGTGGATAATGCTAAAATTGTATTTTTTTTTATTGATGTAACATTGGTTTGTAACACTATATGATTTAGAGGTATAACTTTGCACTTCTTCAGATATGTGTTACTATACCATGTCAGCCGTCAAAAATAAAATCATTCATATTTCCTACCACTCTGAAATAACCACGTTAATCCTTTGGCATATTTTCTTTTTGTTAAATAGGGATTTCAGTGAGAGGAACCTTACCAATCCTTGATTAAAATCTATTTCTGCATATTTCTTATTCCATTTTCTTCTACATATAGTTTTTCAATCTTGTATTCTTAGCCCATATCGATATAATTATTTACACTAACATGCTTGAGTGTTGATATGATTCTGTTAGTGTCCTAATGATAACAGCTTTGCTCTCTCTTGGGGTAGCTGGGTACTTTATCTTGTACATGACCTTAAGAACTTTATGTTCAATGTATATACTCTATTTGCCTTTGCTCCCAGATATCCTCATTCATATTTAGAAAATGTCAGCGGATTGATTTGTGTTTGGCAGTAACTAAAAACGGATACCTTTTCTCCTTCACAGCTGGGAGAACATGCTCAAGTCTTCAGATGACATGCTCCAATGGCGAATGCATCCCACGTGAATTCAGATGTGACCACGCCAGAGACTGCTCAGATGGAACTGACGAGAAGGACTGCCGTGAGTCCCTTTCAGTCCGTGCACTGTGTGGCTTTCACCCTTGTCCCTTTGGCATTTTAATCAATTTCTTAGATTTGTTGATGGACAGAAATGCCTACAATATGCCTCTTGTTATTGAAATCTCTTAGCAGATTCTTTTGTGGATTAGAGGTGATGTTCTGATAGGAGTCTATTTTTAGCAAGGTGTTTCAAGTGTACCCTGCCTTGGCACATCAAATTTCTGTATTTTTTGAGGTAAGGAACTTTTAACATTAACATAGAATCCCGAAAGGTCATACACTGAATACAAAATCCAGTTTGGTCAGTTTTAATTTTTATTACATTACTGTGGTAAGATTCTAGGGCAAATGTCTCATTAGTTTTCATGCTCTTATGGGCTCAACATTTTCCAGATTATCTTTGGAAAAGTGTATATTGTTAGTGACTTTTCCCATAAGGGCAGCATACTGTATCAGTTTATAACTAACCACTATAAGATTAGGCATTAAATATTGCCATAACCAGAATAACAGAATGCAATCATAATGTACTTTCTGTACTTTTTACAAATAAATAAAGAACAGTCTGCCCCTTTTGAGATATATAGATGATTTTTAGAATAAAAGAATATAGGAATTTTTCTTCTGTGACACTCTTATGGTGCATTTATTTTCACTCTTAATTTCAGAGATATCCAGTCTCACAAACATCCTTATAAATTATTTATGAATTTATCCATAACTTCCTTAAGTTTTTAAACATTTTTTTCCCTGACATTCCTTTACCTGTACTATGTGTTATATAATAATATTTCCTTTCTCTTGCTCTTAAATTCATGTTTCAAACTTCAAGGAGTTATTTTAATATAACTTTATTCTAATAATCAGGAGACAGATTTTGTGTAGCTTAGAAACCTTGATCATAAATTTCGTAGTTATTTTATTTCTAATTAAAGATTTAAATTTTAGTCTATTCTCATGGGACACCTCCTCTGATGTTTGATCATTTTGACTTAATCCTTCTCTGGATAGTCCCTAAATGTCCTCCATTGGTCAAAATGGTATATTTAATGCTTCTTGGTGAAAGAATCATATTTTACCACACTTCGAATATGGTGTCATGTCTAGGGAACATAACATAAATAACATAAATGGGTTATAAGCAGATTGTTCCAATTCACTGTACTGGTGTAGGTGGAAAGGAAGGATCTGGGCTCAAACTGGTCCAAATTCATGATGCATCCACATCATTGTCATCCCTTGGTACATTTTTAAAAACAGCTCAACGCTGCTTTCTTTTCTTGAATTCCATTGTTCTTTGAGTTGAATCTGGGCTATTTGTCTTTGTAGTCCTGTTTTTTAAAAACATTCTTAGCACAGTTCTGTTGTGTTGTTTCCAATTCAAGTGTTCTCTTTTGAAAGAGATTAAACCACCTCTAATTTGGATACCTTTTATTTAGGAAAATTTGCATAGAATTTAGACTCGACATTGGTAATTTTAGAGATGGCAGTGTGTGTCTGGTTGTCACCAAATAGCAAGTCCATAAATCAAGGGCTCTTCCTGTAGTGCCTGAAGGACTCTTTCAGTACTTAGTCAAGCAAACAACAGATCTTTCATGGAATACTGTGAAGAAAATATTTTTGATTAAGAGTGATAAATCATATGTTTTGCAAACTTCAAAGCATTATAAAAATTCCAGTTGTTATTATTCAACTCCTCAACAAGAACAGTAGGGTAGATGTTAATATATTTTCTTATGAATGAAGAAGCTAAAACTGCAAAGGGTCTTGTTCAACTTTGCAGAATATGTAGCAGAGACAGTGTTCAACCCAGCTTCTGGTTCCAAGTCTGGTGATTATTCTTTGTGACAGATTTTATTTACAGAAGGAGAAAATCCTACCTTTTACAAGAGAGAACCAGAGGTCTGTACCACCAGCCAACAGTCTGTGTCTTTATTTCTTATTTACAAGTGGATAAAAATGAGTGCTTTATTGCAACTGCAATGGGACTGAAGAAATTGCTACTCTAAGGGAAATAAAAGGCAGCCGAAACAGACTGTTTGGATCTATTCCATGTGAACACTCTGCAGCCAAGTCTAAAGTCACCAATACTACTGCCTCACAATGTTGCCAATGGACCTTCCGGAAAAAAGCTGGCAGGGTACAAGCGTGGAAGCAGCTGTTATAAAAAGGAATGAAGGAAAGGAAGTGAGCTTTATAAAATATCTAGGCAGGAATTTTTAATCAAAAATTTTTTTAAACACAAATAATTGGTGAAACAAGAAATTGTTAAGAAGAGAATGAGATTTTTAACTTACTTCTGCAGTCATACAAATGATGAACCCTTCAGGGTTCATGACTCTAAAATGAATTTCACATGAGTGAAGGAGTACAGGAGAAATTCTTTCCTATTTCTCTCTATCTTGTATATTTGTTTCTGTATAGTACTAATGGAGGAGCATTAAAAAAAAACCCTAACACATCAGAGCAAACTGGAATCTATATACTTCCTGGCTAGTGCTTTGATCCCTGCAGTCATACAAGAAGGAAATGAATGGACTGGATCAAAGACTTTAGAAAGTGCCAATCTGGGGCTGTGAGGAGGACAGGATTGGCCTTATTTTGTTTTCCCTCTTTGTTTGGCACTTTGTGCAAAGTGGGAAAAGGAACTGCCAATACTTACGCAGTTTTCACGTCAGTCCTACGTGGGTGTCATGACCGTCTCTACTTATGGAGATGATGAAGATTGTCAGGAAGCAAAGTGTATAATAGGGGAGGAGGGGGGAGAAGGGTCAAAACAGGTGAGGGAAGAGCACAAGGGTCTATGGTGATTGTTCCCAGGTACTGTGGTGGTGGGAGGATTATGGGGACTATATCTGAGGAGAGAAATCAATTATTGTACAAAAATTAACCACAATGTAAGATAAGCCAGGATTTTAACATATGCTCTCAGAATACTTTTCCTTAGTATTGGAAATTTACAAAGTATTTTTGCCTAAAGATAACTTAGGTATTTGTTATTTAAAAAAATTGTTATTTAATGTTTTTTACTAGGTAAGATTTTACACATGTACAGAAGTAGAACTATACAATAACCCCCTTTGTACTCATCAGTCAGTCATCAGCTATCAACTTATAGCTAATTTTGTTTTACCTTTATCTGTTCTCTCCATTATTTTGAAGCAGTTCTTAGTTGTATTGTTACAGGCAGGGAGCGGGGCACCTCAGAACCCCCAAACCTGCCCTTTTAAATAGAATCTGCCATCCGCCACATCAGAACAAAACATGTAAGACCTTAAGTGGAAAAGAAACTTTAATTCAATTAGTGTGATAATACAGAAAAGACAAAGAATATAGTTTCTAAACTAAGCACCCAAAGTTACCCATCACCTCGTGGGCAAAAGTCCACCCAAATGGGGTTGGCCCAAGGCAAGGCCTGAAAGCCTGCCATGAGTTTAAAACACCTTTCGGCAGGGACCCACAGAAAAGAGTCAGAAACAGTCAGACAATTCTGGGAGTTAAAGAGCAAAATCAAAACCAAGGTCAATGTTGCCATAGTCAACCTCCTCACGGGTCTCTCACCCACATCTGTTTTAAACATTCCAGGCCAGTGCAGCTTCTTTACATGTCTCTCTGCTCCTTGTACTTCTTCTGGCTCTCCATCCTGCTCCCTTTCTTCCTTTCTCTTTTTCTCTCTGCCGTTTTTACCAGCTTCTTAACGCTTCTGCTCAGCTCCACCCTCCCATGGGTGGGTCAGGGAACCTGTAACACTCCCCTTTCCTGAGGACCACCCTCTTATAATATGACTCATCTGTAATATTTCAATATTTATCTCTGAAATATAAGGACTAAAAACAGCTATAATAGCATGCTCACCTTAAAAATAATCAGATATGCAGTCTGTTTTAAAAATTCCCCAATTGTCTTATTATTTTTTGCTGTGGGATTACATCAATATCTACACGAACTATGTTAGACTTATTTGCGATGTTTTTGAGTTTGTAGGTTTAACTTCCTTTTTTTTAACCTCTTGCAATTTATTTGTTGAAGAAAACCAAGTCCTGGACTTTCTAGTTTGGGTTTTGCTCATTGCTTCCTCTGGTGTTCTTTAACATTTTCTTCTGTCCCTGTTATTTCCTGGAAATTGGTAGCTAGATCTGGAGCAAAGTGTCTCAACTTTGGAAATAATGACATTTGGGGCCAGGTTATTCTTTATTTTGGGGTCCTGTCTTGTGCATTGTACAGTGTCTAACATTATTACTACCCTCTCTCCACTGGAAACCAGTAACATCTCCCACTTGCAGCAACCAAAAAATATCTCCAGATAATGTACTCTAAGAAAAAGATTTCCCTCCTAGTCTGCTTGAGAACCCCTAGTCTAGAGGTTTGGGTAGAGGCAAGTAGTGTGTGTGTATGTGTGTGTGTGTGTGTGTGTGTGTGTGTGTTTGTGTGCTTGTGTGTGTGTGCATGTTGTAAAAGGGCAAAAATACTTTATATATAATAAATATTTCCAACAGGAGGCACATGTCTGTCTCTCTATTTGTGAGGTTAGCAACCACTGATGACTGCTGTTGAGATCCATTTAGTGACAGAGGTACTTTGCTATTTTAAATGTTTATGAGTTGTTTTCTATTAGAGTGCTTCCACATGATCAGAATTAAGCAAGGCTTGGTCAGAAATCATTTTGTGACTCATGGCATATGATTGTTTCTGCAGTCAAAATACACAGGAATCATTAGCTGTGGACAAACTTAGAATCACCCAATGCGTATGGCTTTTATTTTTGTATTTTTCAGAAATAAAACTGTCCTGCAAGAATGGATATTAATATATTACCCACCTAGAAAATACTTAAATATTGTAATGGATGTCGGAAAAGTCACAAAGAGGAATTCATTTTTTCCCCTAAGTTTTTGAAAGAATCAGAAAGCTTGCACTGGAGTTCACAGTCCTGCCTGTCAGATCAGGCCTCCTAGGGTAGTCCCTGCCCTTTCAAGCTCCTAAGACTCAGACATTGAGCTCTAAGACAGAGCACCTTGTGTCCATTCCAGGCATTCCTTTTAAAGAACAAAGGCTGGTGTGTAAGCGTTCTCTTAGGAAGGCCAGGAGAGGGGAGGTAAGAATGGTTGAGACAGTGAGGAAGGCGAGGGTATTAAGGACCCAATAAAAAGATTATCCTTGAAATGAATTTGGAATACCATGAAAGTTTCTTTCTGTGTTTGGTCTTTTTTGTTTGCTGTGTGCCTATATGCATAAGGCATTTTTGGTTTTCCTATATGAGAACTATTTCTGAGTCAACCTTCTCTATCTATCTATCTCTGTGAAATAGGTTAAATGCTCATTTTCTTTCCTAAATTGTTTTACTTTACAATTGGCCATCTGTAAAATGGTACCTGATATTAAACAACTTGTCACTTAATTTTTTTTAAAGGAACAGTGATTCAAAACTGCAGTCTTTTTTACTTCTAATGGGATTAGCTGCAAGAAAAACCACTCATGCAGAGTCCAAGATAAACATCATAACAATGCAACAGTTATGGGTGATTTAATATATTGTAGTCACTTTTGGTTGCTTAAAAGTAGTACAGTTTTCCCCCCAGTTAACAGGTTATTTGTCTATTGAGTGCCATATTAGAATGATTTTGGTGTGAGTAAAACTGTTCCTAATTACCATTGATTTGCAGCACTTCTCTTTTGTACTTAGGAATGCCAAAGAAAGGGTAAAATCCCTGTTACAATGAAGGCTTTCTTGCTGCTAATCAGCAGTATTTGGTCGGTCGGCAACTGGGGCTGCTTTGTCCCTTAAGTTTTATTTCTATTGACTTACTGTTCTTTACAATTTAAACATTTTCCTTTATGTATCTAAACTGCTGAAACTCCAACCAGGAGGAGCACTGAAGGGGAATAAAGAGGATGGCTAAAGTCATTCTGTTGACTGTGACTGCTCATGAAGAACATTTTGTTCTTCAAACTCAGTTACACATTTATGCTGCCCAATGAACTTTGCTCGTACTGTCCTTTCTCTACTTGAGGTGAGAAAGAAGTGGACAGACTATCTTTCATAATACATCACAAATGTGCCTTTCCAGCATTCTTACAGTTGAGATGGGATTCAGAAAAACAATATCTTATTTATTCTACATCATACAAACACATTACAGCAGTTCCCCCTTATCCGTGGGGCATTCTCTCCAAGATCCCAGGGGAGCCCTCAAACGGCAAATACTACTCTATGTATACTGACAAATGTTATCGATAATTTAGACATAAGAAATAACTAAAAATAAAATAGAAAAAAAATGACTACAATATAACTAAGAAAAGTCAGTGAGGATGGTCACTCAAATTCTTATTCCCTGTTATTTTCAGATCACTTTTGAGTGCAATAAAGTGAAACTGTAGGTTAGGGGGCATGACTGAATAAATATCTCTCATCTTTAAGAGACCCAAGACCCTTCAAAGTTGTTGCCAGAGTTCTCTACTCCATTTTGCAACAAAGTTACATAGAGTTGTATTTAATTACTATCACCCTTTCTTCTTTTCTTGAATTCATTGAAAACAGTCCTTCATTTCCACCAATCTCCTGAAAACCTCCTTGTCTATGCTACCAATGACCTCCATTTTGCTAACCCTCATGGTTCTTGTTCACATCTCACCTTGAGAGCTATGACCCACTGTCTTTATCATTTTATCCTGTATATTTTCCTGATTGTTTTTGATATGCAACATTTATTTCAGTGTCTGTACTTTCATCTTTCACAAATAAAACTAAGTTTCATGAGAGCTAGGATTTTATGAAGTTCATCATAAAAGTTCATATCTCTAGTGCTTGGCACTCCTATAGGTGTACAGTAATTATTTGTTGAATGAAATGTTTAAAACTGTGGGAAATTCTGCTTTTTTGGTAATTTTGTTTAACTCTGTATTGAGTTCTCAGTATAGCATGTAGTAGGGGGGTGTCCATAAATATGTTTTGGGTAGGATGAAATTCTGAGAGGAAGGTAGTGCTCTGTAAACTAATTGGCTACTAGAATACTAACATTCTTCCAGCAATGGTTTGCTGATGAGTACACAAGTTATCTGGGGCTAACTTCCCAGCAGGGGGATTGAGCCACACCATATCTAGCTGTGAGTACAGCTCTTAATTCTGAGGTGCGGCTAGCCTTCCTGTCTCTTCAGTTAGACTTTGCCTGTTTGTTTTGCCCTGATGAGTCACTGTGGATAAACCTAAGGAGGAGATAAGAATGGTACCAAGGTGCTGTGTGGCCCTGAATGAAAACAGACAGCTCTGTAATTCCTTCAATATAGAACCACACGAAAAACATTTGTTCATCGATGAGAAATCATCTCATTTCTTTGCACTATTCCTTGGAGTGTTTTCCATTTTGTTGCTTAAATATACCTATATTAAGGTTCCTATGAGAATTTTATTTTTTTAAAGAATTTTGAGATATGTCAGTCTGTGCCTCCTTTGCAGATTTTGGTGATGATTCTGTGTAGGGGAAGAAAGATATACTGGAGTTCTAAAATCTTTGGAGCAGGACTCAGAAACAATTCTAATTTAGGTCTAAGTTAAGGTCAACAACGATTGAGACCAGATAAGGAGTTGGGACTTACGACCAAATAGTTCAATGAGAGCAGGGTAAGAAAAACTATTGATAACTTAATGAGTTTTCCTTTTTTGGTTTTCCCTTTCTTGAAAGCTTGGACTCTATACATCCAATTCCACTAGCCTTCTATATGACTGTATTTGCTTTCTCTTTCCAAGGTGCTGAATTTCTCCTTTTTAAATCTTATTATACATATGCTACTTGAAATTATTTTTTTGTAAGAGGCAGGAAATGCTTCTCTGTGTTCCCTGGGGCTAGTGATAGTCACTTTAGGGACTTGAATTTGACTGAACTCTTCTCCTAGCATGGGGGTTCCTGGAATTCTTTGGTTATACCATTTTCTTGAAGTCTGTAATAGAATATGTGATAAATTGCTAAAGTTTGGAGTTGTCTTCACTTCTTCAGCCTTCCCAAATTAGACTGGGAAACCAAATGGAAAAAAAAAAAGCTTTTCCCCTGAGCTTTTTCTCTTCACATGCTTTTTAAAAGATTTTCTATTGTCATTTAATTCACTTTTGTCCTTCTGTAATTTTTGCCTTCTTCCTGTAGTAACTCTGAAATCTGTAAGTCACATTATCTATGGTAGTGGTTAGGAGCATGGCTTGTGGAGCCAGATTGCCTGCATTTGACCTCTGGTTCCAACCTGCCAGTTGTACCATCCCTTTCAAATTACTTTACTTCTCTGCACCTCAGGCTCCTCATGTATACAGTAGAAATAGCAGCAGCAGCAACAGTAGTAGTAGCATTTAACTCATCAGGTTTTTATAAGGATGAAATGGCATTATACATATTGAATACTAGGTTTGGGTCATATAGTTTTTCAAGACGTAATTGATTATTGTTGTTTTGTTTACTTTGTGAACAGTACTTAGAACTAAGTGCTGATGGTGCAACTAGTTAATATTTCCTGGCAAATCATTACTTGACTGGATTAGCTTGCTTTGGAATCAGAGTAACATAAATTAACTTACAGAGGGTGACTGCAGTCCTACCCAAGTGTGTGGGTAGGACTTGTCACTGTAGATTCTTATTTTCTTTTAAATCTTAGCTTAAGTTTCTTAACATACCTTTAACATTCCTTCTCTTTCTTTATAATAATTTTTCTGTTTTTTAAAAAATGCTTACTTAAGTTCAATTATTGAGAATGCCACCATACTGACTACAACGCCAGAACCAGTTATCTTCAGTAAAAGGTGCTTGTAAAATTATATTTATATTATGATTAATATTAAAAGGGGCTATAAGAGTCTGGTAGGAAAAACCTAAGCCCAAGGCCTGCTCCTTAGTAACAGGGGAAGTCAACATGTGTTCTAGAGGCATAAGATCATGTAGGCACCAAGCTGAGACGTTCTTCTTGGCATTGAAAGGATTGGAAGAGACTTGGGAAGGGAATTCTTTATTGCTTTGAATTTGAATTTACTGTAGATCCAATAGTAACTAAAAACTAAAAACTTCGCAAGGGATTGAAGGTACCCACTCAATACTTGGGAAGGCTGGATTAGAGGCTCCCTCTGCCTCATGCTTAACACAAAGTGGAAACACATTCTCTGAGCACACTTTTAAGGCTCCACTAGATCTCCTCCCTGGGTGCCTACTCTTACAGCAAGTCCCAGAAACTCCTTCTTCCCCTTCCCTGCCCAGCAGCCTCCACAGGCCGACTCAGGTGAACATCATGAGCAGGAGGGGGAGCAGGCCAAAGAGCACTGGGTCCACAGCATGGTTGCCAGATGCTACTGGAGGAAGCCCATGTGCACTTGGGGAGCTTAACGACACATAGTCTGGAGGTGGGTTGGGATTCCCCAGGCAGGTACTATGATCTCTAGTGAGAAAACTGTTGAGAGGTGCTACTGCACGAGGGGGGTATGTGTTCATGTGGAGGAGGAGAGGGACACCTCACTTGAGACTAGTCATCTTGCATGATGTATGATATACTCATTGGCCAAGATTCACACTGTCTTCCCTGGATTTGTGGGTCCCTGCTGGGGTGGCCTTTTTTCCATACTTCAAAAAGCCTGTAGGCAAGGCTCATAGGCCACTTCTTCCCCCTCACAGCCAGCATGTACCACAGCCAATTCATCTTCCTTTGATCATTTTTTCAAATTGTGAAAATATAATCTAGTGAAAACCTTCCTATCTAGATAAGCACAGTGCCTAATATTTGTGTTTTACTCTGCTATAAATGACTTCCTTTCTGGGACATCTATCAAGACAAGGTTCTCAAACCAACTTCCTCTTTGGTTATATAAACAGAACTATATATAGTATGGAACTTTTTTGTTCCAAACCTAATTATCAACAGAGAAAAAATTTAGAAAAGTCTTTAAGCACCAATCTTACATTTGTATTTTGGGGCAACTCCCAATTTGGGGGAAACAAACCTTCACATATATCCTGTGCAAGTTAGAGAAAGTAAGGAAGGAAGGGAAAAGGAAGAGGTGGCATGAGGAAGGATGTTATTGCATTTTTGTGACAGGTAAACTTTAAAAATCTGAGCCTTATTTAATAGTTACTTGTCAATCTTTCCATTAAGACAAAAGTATAGAAGATTGAGTTTTTCTGGCATTCTTGTACATCTTCTCTCTTATTACACATTTCCTTTACTTAAAACCCCATAGGACATTTGAGCTGCATGGTGAAAACTCTACAAGGTTGGAGTCGGGCTTGCTAAACAAATAAATGAAAAAATTAAGAATTTAGTTATCCCCCAAGGGGAAAGTCAAGGGATGGTGACATTCTGTTTCCTGGAGTAGACTGAAATTCATTAACATCATTAGCAATAAATATCTCTAAGAAAACTAGAACCTGTTCATTTCTTTCTTTGCTTAGTGTGAACAATTTGGACCTGTTCCCTCTGTCTGGGCCACACACTTTTGGACACAGATTTCAGAATATTTTTGGTGTTTATTGTAATCAGGTAGCTCTATGCAGTCTTTCTTGGGGGCATACACTACGGGTTCACCATGCGCAAGAGACTAAAAGATGTGCAGGTTTTGAGGCAGGCAGATTGAGAGAGATTTATTATCAGCTTGGATGGAGACAAGAACGCTGTTCATTCTTCATTCTGGTGTCAACTGCTGACCTCTGACCATCACAGCACTCTCCCTGTTGACATCAAGCGGGTCTTGTTGTTTGTTGGGGGGAATGAGCCATGTCAGCAGCAAACATTTAGTCCTGTCAGTGAGTACTGGTTTAGTTCTTCCTTTTTCGGTTTTATGGCATTGGCTCTCAAAAAGCAGATGGGGTGAACAAGAGATCCACCTAGTGTATTTGTCCCAGATCCTTCATATCTATGATGATCATCTTAAATGAGGTAGCCAAAGTCCAAGCACAAATAAATTTTCCTCCTGACAGATAGCTTATCTATTGCAAAGAGCTGGGTTTTCTAAGATTTCTCTTCTGTTTGCTGCCACTCTTAACAGGCTAGATAACACACTGATTCTAGGAACTCCAGCACATAGTGGGAAGGAAGGGGGTTGTTTCTTGGACTCAACTGGCTTCTTGTATTTCTTGTGGGGAGAATTCCAGAGTTGTATGATCTTTTTTGAAGGCACATTTGCATGCCATGTCAGTGATGAAAAGATAGTAATAACCCTGAACACTAACTTATACTTTGACTATTAAATAATAAAATATGATTCAGAAAAAAAAATTTGGTCAGCTGTTTTAAAATGCCCTCCATTTAAAATATATAATTGAAGGGCCTCCCTGGTGGCACAGTGGTTAAGAGCTGTGCTGTGGAGCTGTCAGCAGCGGTGATGTGAGTTCGATACCCTGCTGGGGAAATTCCCACATGGCGCGGCAGACCTCTCCTGCTTCTCTCTCTGCTCCCCTCAGCAGTGTATTTCCATCGATCTGCCTGTGCTGCTCCCCACTCTGTCTCTGGTGAACCCTCTCTCTGCCCCATGCTTCTGGCCTGTACCCCAGCTTGTATGCATAAATAAATAAATATTTAAAAAGAAATAAAATATATAATTGATTATGTAACTTTAGTAACACAGATATTTAGCAGACTAGTTTTGAATTTCTAGAGATGAGAATATTTTGGCTTATTTTTTCATTATACAAAAAATGGGAAAAGAATTTGTGAGGCCATCTTTTTTTTTTTTTTTTTTTTTTAAAGTGTAGGCTCTTAAAATGTGACAAGTTTATACAGTTTCAGCACAGAATTTTGCTCTTGCTTGACGGAGACTTTGGGATTATCCAAGGAATTATCTGAAGTATCTGCCCATGTCTGTAAGTCCTCAAATTGGATTCTTAAATGCAAAATTGAGCCTCAAAGTGGGATTGTGCTGTCTGGTCGTTAAGATCTTAACTGAAACATACCTTTTCCTTAAAAAGAAATCTGAAGACAATCTGAGAATCATTATGAAAACAATCTTTAATGAAGAAAAAAATCAAAGCAAGAAAGAAGTCGTATTTGTGAGGGGGTTCTTAAAAGATCATAAGATGCAGATGTTCAAAATATTTTTAAAAGTTCTTTAAAATGTTTACCTGTGATAAATAGCTCAGTAACACTGAGGATTCTAAAATTAGTAAGACAGGCTCCTTGATCTCAGAGGGTCATGGGGAAAACAGAAAAGCAACCTATGGGATAAAGTCTACAGTAGGAATCATGAGAGATGTATTTTGAGTCTGGGGAAGCACAGAGAAGGGACTGGCAACACCTTGTTCTACAAGGAAATTGTAATTTCGCACTGCAACCTTGAATGCTAGCATTAAATATTTGACTAATAACAGTGAGGTGACTGTATGTCCATACTGTGGTAACAGTAATTTGTGTCTGTAGAGTACATTATGCTTTTCAAAGTGATTTACTAGACATTGTCTGTTTAGATCCTTCTACTCTGTGAAGTATGTTATTTAAATGTACAGATAAGGAAGTGATATCACTGAGACCATAAACTTCTTGGATAAGATGTAACAGCTGCAAGTAGTAGCCCAAGTCCCCAACCCCTGACTTCTAAGCCTACTTTCTTCCTGTGAGCCTCCAATGAAAGAAATGGATCTTCATTTCTCAAAGCATGTGTGGTGGTATATTCATATCTTGGGGTGTTATTTGTGTTATAAAAAGAAAGCTTTGTTTTGAAATAAAATTCCTTCTCATGCTTCAGCTCTGAACCTACAAGTCACTTTGGGGGGAACTTCCCTGGCACTCTCACAGTTTCCCATACTTTTCACATGAGCACTTAACTCTGTATGTAATTTGTGTTTGCACCATTTATTTGTTTACTGGTTTTCCGCTATTCTCCCTGAAATCAGAGACCACTTCTCTTCCATTTACCAATATATGCTCAGCATTTAGTGTCTACTGTATAGTAGTCACTCAAGAAGCATTTGCTGAAGCAATGTCTTAATTTAAGTTTGTGTAAAATTTTCATTCTTTTAGAATATCCCACCTGTGAGCAGCTTACTTGTGCCAACGGAGCCTGCTATAACACCAGTCAGAAATGTGATGGGAAAGTTGATTGCAGAGACTTATCTGATGAACACAACTGCAGTAAGTAACATGCCCAAAACATGCTGTGGAGTGTTGAAGCTGATTTCTACTGGTCAGTTGTATTACATCTCTTCTCTAATTCAAACTCAGTGAATTCATGTTGGTAGCTTGAAGTCACTCATGGTGGGAATATTTACACCATGAAAATTGGAAAACACTACAAATAAGGGCCTTTTTGTTCCTGGAGAACTAATAAACATTTACCAGCACATTACTGTATGCTAAGAACCTCTCTTAAAGCGTGTGGCAGAATCTTTCTATGAGATCAAATGGCTACAGAGAATTGAAATTCTCTCTTTTCTCTCCTTGTGTTCCAGCTGTGGTATGCAACGAGTTTCAGTGTGATAGTGGGGAATGTGTGCCTAATACCTATGTCTGTGACCACGAGCCTGATTGTGAAGATGGCAGTGATGAGCGCTCTTGCAGTACGGTGATTTCCTTAAGCTGATTCATGTTATTAGGAGTGTTTTCTTTTTCCTGCACCAATGTACCATTCTTTTCAAACAAAAAGTCACTATGTCTGGTGGCAGATGGAGCCAGAATTTCATTTAGGGCCCAAGGCATGAGCCTCAGTAGTTTTGCTGGGCCTGGGCTTCTTTATCTTTCAAGGATCCGTATAAAATGGAAGGATTGCTGATGGACAGTTTGCATTCTTTCCTTAGGCTACAAGGGTACAGGGTGTACTGTGTCAGCGGCCTCTCAAATTACCCATACCTCAGGAATGAGTCTGATAACCTTGAGAGTAGAGTAAGAGAATGACTCCAAAGGGAGAGAAGGTCCCTAATAGCAACGAATTTAACTCCCCTCTTTACTTTGAAATTTCTACCGCATTAAGCCTGGAAGGTCAGGAAAGTTTCAGAGTGGTGCAGGTGCTTCTGTTGCCTCCTCTTTTCACCCTGACTTCTCTTTTCCTTCCACTCTGTTGTCTGCAATGCAAACCACCTCCTTTATCCTGCTGCTACCTCTGGGTTCATTTTATTGAAATAAGTAGTTGGAAGTCTCCAATAGAGTTTTATTGACACCAATAAGTTGGCAGCATTTTGTGGTCATTTATTTATTAAAAGGCATGATTTTTTTTACCTCCACACCCATTTGATTACTTGGTACCTATGATGTTGTAGGGGTTGTTAAATATTTTAATACCAGTCTCATTTTCTATGTGCCATTTCTTTCTGGCACCTGGGCTTGTTTCAGTGACTGTGTTACAGAGACTGAGATATTATGGAATTGGTGATTCAGAATCACTTAGTTCTGGATAGAAATTACAGTGCTTGTGATAAAGTAAGAGAATGTTGGGCATTGGCATGTCAGTAGCATCTTTGTCAATCTGCATTTTCTCTTCTCTGTCAACCTCTACATACCACTTGTAGTGCAGATGTTGTTTCCTTTCCAGCCTATCAGACCTGCAGAGGTGACCAGTTCACCTGCCCCAACAGCTACTGCATTAATCAAAATTGGGTTTGCGATGGCGAGGCTGACTGTAAAGATAATGCAGATGAAGATGGATGCGGTAAGAAGGGAAAGGGATTCTGTTTGAAAAGCATTTTCTTACAGTGTTTTCAGAATGTGCTTTTATTCTTTCCTTGTTAAAAATTATCTGTGTGACAAACAAATCTCAGGATTGGCTATATTTTAACAGGCTTAGTGGTTGGTGATTGGGAAAGAAAAAGGCAACCTCACTATTTTTTCCTCACAAGACCTAGAACTCAAATACAGCATATATCATAATCCCCTTTTTCCTATCATTATAGCAAATAGGTAGGGCTACCACTCCCCATTCTATAGTTTTTTCTGTCCTTTCCCCCTTTAAGACTGGTTTTTTAAAACTGTATTTAGCTACATAAAAGAAGTAGGCTGGAGAAGAAAAAATAGGGTCAAGTGTGATATATGTTAGACCTTCTAACCTTTAAAAATGATTTTGAACCTCAGTAACACGTCAGTTCAATTGTGTTTTCAAATTTCTATTTCCTAATGAGTCACTGACATCCAGTGGTGGAAGAGAAGCTACCTGGAGAACATGTGAGATGGAGCTAGAGATTGACACATGCAGGCGAGGTTGCTCTTCAGGGAAGTGTCTAATGATTCTATGGGACAGAAGTTCCTAATGACATCTTCCCCTTCATTCAGCAGTTTTTATCAGCGGTACCTCCAATATTTCAGCAGTAGTAACATTCACACTATAAAGCAAGTTACCAGTCGCAGCTATAACAAGAGTGATGCTTGTTCTGGAAATATCTACTGGTTTCTTGTTTTGATGTTACAATAAGTAATTTTCCTACATTTGGATTATAGTTTTTCTTCCATGGTTGACAATTTGCTAAACCAAATCAAACAACCAAAAAGGGACAAAAACAAAAACTTAAAAATACTAGTGTAATCTTGATTTTCTTAGTTTTCTATAATTCATGACGTAATTAGCTGATTCTTCTAAGATTATTAATCTATTTTGTTGATAATTCCCATATATGCTTTTTATGCTTATGAACTGGCTAGGGCCTACCTCCCTCAGAACAAGTGGAACTTAATTTCCTTTTGCTACTCAATATAAGACCAGTGGTAGAGTTAGAAACTTTTAATTCATTGCAAATGTTGGTCATTTGCAGATTTCGCTTGTCTATCCGATATATATCCTTTCTTAACCATGGATTAAAAAAGAGCTGGGTCCACCTATGAGGTGGCCTATAACTCTCATTTTCCTCCACAGACAGCAATTCTTACCATACTGAAAACTGTTACCCAAGTCAATGGGCTTGTCCACAGTCTGGAAAATGCATCCCAATTGAAAAAGTGTGTGATGGAATTATAGATTGTCCAGCAGGAGAAGATGAAAACAATGCCACCGAGCAAAGACATTGCGGTGAGTGTGAACATTTAGCAGGGTAACTTTAAGATAAAGATATTTCTGTTTTTCTGTAACAAATTTCCAAATACAGAGTGTCAGTTGACATTTGTATGACAAATCACTGCAAGACTTAGTGGCTTAAACTAACAAGCAGTTATTGTTTTGTATAGGTCTGAGGGTGGGCTCCATAGTTCTTCAGGCCTAAGGCAGTTCATTGGATGGTGCAATGAAAGCTAAAGTTAGCCCAGGCTTGTTTACATGGAAAGAACAAACCTTGGTACACACTCGCTTTTAAGCTTCTACTTATGTCATGTTTGCTAAATGTCTTATTGTCTAAATCAAGTCACCTGGCTGAGCCTGGAGTCCATTGAAGAACAGGCTCCATCTCTTGACAGGAAGGAATTCAAAGTATTTGTGACTTTCCTCCCTCTCTTTTCCACCCACCTAAATGGTTTTTTAATGATAATTTTGATGATTCTAAAGTGTTTTGGTGATTTTATTCCCTGCCTTATATTTATGGGCAAAAAAGATCTTACCTGGCTGTATGCAAAATAGAAGCTTCTGATTCCTGGGATATAATTTTCCAATGGCGAAACTGAGGTGGCCATGTACAGTGGAGTTAGTGTGGTTTTGTATGACCACACTCATGTGTCAGGAAACTAGTTGTGGGTTTTTCCCCCCCTCCCCTTTTTTGTGGTTGTAGAATATTCCTCCCACCTTCAGCCATCAACACTGTGGACAGCTGACTGCCCTGTAATAAAATACAGTTTATGATCTTGATTTCATCAAGTACACTCTCTAAACTACCCAGGACTTGCCTAAAAGTGACCATACCATGTATCTGTATAACCCTAAGATTTTTTTCTTTCCTGAAAGAATTGGTAATATTTAAATATGCAAAGACCTTTTTCTTTTTTTGCCATTCAATTTCGGAACCCTTTTTCAAAGATTTAAAAATTAACAAAAGACATGTTAGCCATAGAATAAATAAAAGCTAGAAAATAAAAATTAACAGAAAAAATATTATAGTCACTTGATATTCCACCACTTGAAGCTTGCCATGGTTATTAACATTTTAGTGTTATTCTCAATCCAGTTGCTTGGGAATTCTTGACTCTTTCTATTACATAAACATAAAGGTAGACATATGACCTGATTTGTTTATAAACAGGCATCTTATGATGACATTTACTTACTTGTAATTATATCTTTTAAAAGTACTTTAAAAAAGTGAGTTGCACTTTTATTGCATATAGAATTTTGTAGTAAGGCTTGAATGCTGAAATATTTTCTGTGCCTCTGCTATGTGCTTACTTAGCTTTTGAGAGAAGTAAACGAGCTCTTATTTCACATATACATCAGTCTTATCCACAGGTCATCATTCATTTGACAAAGTGCTTTTTTCTGTTTAGATGCTTCTTTGTGTCCTGCCTTGGGCTGTGAGTCCCAATGCCATGAGTCCCCACACGGAGGAGTGTGTTACTGTCCCCCAGGTTTCATCATCAATCATAATAATACCCGTAAATGTGTTGGTAAGTGAATGGCCTGGACTTTCATCCCAGTGCGTTAGCCCCAAATGGATTTCATGATCTCTGACACCGAGGTGTTTGCACTTATGGATAGGGTGATGGTACTTATAAAAGAGACAATACAATCCTCACAGGAAACCTGGAAGGAATTTTTAACTCTGAGAAGCTTTTGTGAGGTGCACATTGCAAACAAGTGACTTTGTGATGAGCAAACTGACCTGTTACGTGATAGCTGTCCACTACCTGATGATAAAGGTAGTGTTTTTGTGTTTCCATTTTAAGTTTCTAGCAGCTTGGTTGGTACAGCTAGACTGATTGTTAAGTACTGCTATGCTGACTGCAGTTGGTAAAGAGCTCCTGCCTTTATCCATCAAGTCTTACCCACCATGTTCCCCTGGCCTTTTCTTCAAGAGGCTCAAACCTCCTCAGCATCCAACACTTAAAGAGCAACTGTCTGACTCAGCAAACGATCACCAGGTCACTGCTCTGCTGACCAGATGGGCAGGCAGTGCTCGTGCCATTGTTTATCACCTCTGGTTGATGCTCACGTTCAAGAACATATTGCTTCCAACTGATGGCTGGCATTGAAGCAGACACTAGTGGACCAAGCATTCCTCACAGCTCTTCAATCTGAATTATAAGGCTAATTTCCACTCTCCACCCTTACCTTTATCCTTGGGGACATTTTTGATTCTGATCTGAGCCAGCTTTGCATTCCACTGTGATTAAAATGGTGGTCTTATGATAGAAGAATTGAACATGGCCAACTATCACTAGTTTTTAGCATTTTCAGGATTTGAACAAAGAATTTTTTTAATTTTTAATTTTTTTTAAAAGATTTATTTATTCATGCATATAAGCTGGGTTATGGGCCAGAGGTGCGAGGGGTGAGAGGATTCACCAGAGACAGAGTGGGGAGCGGAACAGGCAGATTGACTGAAAAATACACAGCTGAGGAGAGCAGCAGGGCAAGACAGGAGAGGTCTGCTGTGCAATGTGGGGAGCTCCATGACCGGGGATCAAACTCATGCTGCAGTGGCTCTGGATAACTTCATAGTGCTGCGACTTAGCATGTTGTGCCACCAGGGAGCCCCTGAACAAAGAATTTTTAATTCTCTGGTTTCATTTTCCTTCTCTCTAATTTTTGATATGTGAACAACAAACATTAGCAGGAAGTAAACACAAAGTTTTAAGAGGAAGTCTTTGTTTTTATTGGTGTTGGGAAGAAGCATTTGGAACAGTTCATTAAAATTTGGTAGTCTTCTATAGATCTTCAAAAAAATGGATGGTTCAGAATTTTCCTAGGGTATTTGTGTTCTTTTGATATTTATTAGAAATTTCAGGTTTCTCAAGATTCTCTGGATTAAAAGAAAACATTTCATGCATAAGAAATACTTTTAGAAAAGTAGTTATTCTGAAATAATTTATAAAATATTTATATAATTTGGTGAATAATATTGAATATAGATAAACCTAATAAAGTTTTTCACGCTTTGACCTCAGCTCATGGCTTTCAACTTGATGATACCTTACCAAATATAGTTGATCTTTTTTTTTTTTAAAGATTTATTTATTTACGCATGCAAGCTGGGGATGTAGGCCAATGAGAGGATTCACCATAGACAGAGTGGGGAGCAGAACAGGCAGAATGACTGAAGTACACTGCTGAGGGGAGCAGCGGGCGAGGTAGGAGAGGTCTGCTGCACCATGTGGGAATCTCCCTGGCTGGGGATTGAACTTGTGCTGCAGTTGGCTCTGTATATCTTCATAGTGCTGCACCTAACCCATTGCACCACCAAGGAGGCCCCAAATATAGTTGATTTTGATGACTACTCAGAGCCAGAGAAAATTTTAACACTAGAAATAAATTCTTGTTTATAAATTAATCTTTGAGTTCTCAAGAAGGTCTATTTTTCAATGTTATTGTGAATTATAATAGTGGGGCCTATTTATAAGTTATATGCCAAGAAAAATTGGTTTTTTTTGTATGATAAATAAGTCCAATTGGATTGTCTTTGTGGTTTTCAAAGTAGGTAGTTCTAGGTTTCAAATATCAGGACCAAGTCCTAAAGTTTGCTCATGATTTGATCACTCTTCTTAAGTAACTAGACATGTTAAGTTTAAATTCTGTATGCATGTCAATCATGAAAGAGCCCGAAGTCTCAAAGAGGACTCCAAATAACTTAAAAGAGCTCCTAAATTTCTGATCATTTCATAAATGGTAAAACATGATCTGTGACTGGCACCAAACGATACGGCATGGCACTTTTTGTGCTTTATTACACACATCATTGTTACCACAACGTTGGGGTTCAATTAAAGTAATTTAAATGTACTTTTCACACAAACATACTCATTTGCTAGGTGGTTTGGGAACCTCTGCTTATGCTTCCTGGCATCTCTTTAAGGGCAGCATCCCTTTTACCTTGCAGAAGTGCTCATCAAGGGGTGTGAGAACTACTCCTTTGTCTTTGGCAAATGTCAGGCTTTTCCACTCCCCTTTACTGCCACCCATCTGCCAATCTAATTTTCAGTCTTTTAGTTCTCTAGGCATTTTCCCTTTCTCTTAGTATAAAAGGAATTCCAATAGAAATACCAGAAGGCACATTCCTAGTATTATATCAGCTTTTCTCTTTTTCCCCTCTCTCAACCCTCAAAGAGGAGTTAGGGCTGGGCTGCCTTGCAGTTAGAATTTCATAGGCCAGGAAGTCTTCTCAGTAAAAATGGTTTGCTCTTTCAGAAGTCTTAGTCTCTAGATATCCTACAGTGTGTTTTCAGTCTTTTCCTTTTTAAACCTAGAGTCCAGATATCACATTTTCCAACATCTTTTTCAATATCGAAGTCTATAGTGTGTTGGGGTTGTATTTCCAAATGTATAGGGTCTGCTCATTTAGTTTTGCAGTCTGTAAGGAATGAAAAACTGTCATAGGTTTCTACACTTAACTATTAATAAATGTAGTACAGAAAATTGCAGTAATATGTTGTCTGTGCAGCAATAATTTCAAGATTTATAGAATACATCTGGTTCTTAGCACACTGCAAATGGTGTGGTCTGATTCTGGGGCACTAGTTTTAAGTTCATGATTCTTATCTTTCAGTTCCTTCAGTAAGTGCCTGGGTCTCCAGTACAGATGTCCTCTGGGAGATAAGCGCAAAAGTCTACCTTTGAGGGCCTTTGTGAATGTGAGGCCACCTGCAGAGACCTTTCCTGTGACCTTCTCTGTCCTCAAGAATCTATCATTTGCCCCTCATTTATTTCCTTTTTTTAAAATTTTTTGGTGGAAGACTATATTTTGCTCTCATTGTAAAGAGACCTCATTAGTTTCAACCCGTGACATTACAAAACCAGTTACACATGTTTCAGTTGAGTTTTTCGGGGAACTATTTTGGTTTGCTCTTTCAAGCGTTTCTATTCAACAAATACTCTCTGTATGGCTGTGATCCTCCGCATGGCTGACCCATGACAAAGGTGTCAGGTGTTGAAAATGTATGCAATATTTATCATCTTTGACGTGGCTCCCCAGTGAATGCTTCTATGGTAATTAAGAATAAAATGGGATAATCCTGACATGAAATCTTGTGTCTTCCTACCATTCATCTGGCCCTGGGTATGTTGACCTGGCTGGGGATCCTGTGCAGCACGCTGAAGCAGTTTACCCGGGTTATTGTTTCTGACTGACAGGACATGCTGTTCGTTGATGGAGTGACATCGTGGTGCAGAGTTAGGGCAGGAAGGTCATTCAGCATGGTGGATTCACACAGCCAGACGGATCAGATGGTGACCAAGGGGTCTAAGCAAGAAAAGCATTTTGAATTATTTTCAAACAGTTTTTGTTGGTAGAAGGGAACAAAGAATAAAAAGAATAATAATAAAGTTAATGGGGTGGGAGGAGGTATTTGAAAGCTGGGTTTTATTTTATACAGTTTCCACTCCCTTTGTTATGTAGGAAAAGTCTTGTCTACCTTCATTTTTCTTGTCTTCACTGATGCATTCATTCAACCCTTTAAAGCTCTTGTGTCCCAGATGGTAGGGTGGCGCTTGTCCCCAAAAAATCCTAGTTATGACTTCTGCACCTTTGATTTTTCTCCTGCTTGCCATCAGAACTCTTAGTCCCAGGATGACTCTAGACCTTGAGCGTAGTCTTGCATTCAAAATGAGGTCATGACGTTCTGGGAATTTGAGGGTGAATGTCCTGTACTTTTATTCCTATTAAAAGGAAGTCACAGTTCGTACTTTCTCAGAGGGCATAGAAGAGATTGATCCATATGATTGATGAGGACTGTTTGTTTAAGCTCACATACCATTTTACCTTGTTATGTCTAAATCAGATTGATATTTTATGGATATAATTGACATATGTAATTAGGCTAGTTTCAGATATATACCATACTGATCAGATATTTATATATTGCAATACAGTCACACACATCTGTCACCATACATAGTTAACAGATTTTTTTCTTGTGATAATGAACTTTTATGACACATTCACTCGCAAGTTTCAAGTAAATACAATATTATTAATTATAATCTCCATGCTCCATCCTCATGACTTATTTATTTTGTAACTGGAAATTTGCTTCTTTTGAACCCATTTTTCACATTCCCCCCCACGCGCCCACCTCACCCCACTGTCCATCTTGGCAACCACCAATTTGTTCTCTATTATGAGTTTGGCTGGCCTTTTTTTTTTTTTTTACATTTTGTATATAAGTGAGATTATATGATATTTGTCTTTCTGACGTTGTAATGCTCTCAAGGTCCATGATGCTATTGCAAATGGCAAGATTTCCTTTTTATGACTGAATAATATACGCACCACAATTTATTTATTCCAAATGCATTTTTTTTTTTTTGGCTTGGTCAGAGTCATTGGAAAGAAAGATGCTAGCTCATGTTGTTGTATTTTGTTGGGAGGTAAAACTGGAGTCATTATCTTGGTCACGAGATGGTGGAGTCACGAGATGGTGGGCCAATCAGCAGGTGTGGTACAACTCTGACATTTATTGCAATTGTAATCAGATCCTTGAAATCTGGAGAATTTTAGACCAGAGAGTATGATACTTTCAGAAATTATAATTTACTTGACAATTTCCTGAAGCCTTAGGGATGGGAACCCTTCCAGAGTGGAGATCATCTTCTCAGGGAAGAGCAAGGTGAAGGAGGGTGAAGAGTGGATGTAAACTTGCAGTATCAAACAAAATATTTGATACCAACCTACCAAGGATAGGATGATTTTCTGCACACTTGAAAGCTTTATTATTTTTGCACACTTGAAGCTTTATAATTTTTAAGAAAGACTCTTCATATCTTGTGTTGTATTCCCTTTTTGTTTTGCTTATGTGTAAGTTGCATCAAATCTCTTTTTACCTGGGACTACTCTGCAATGAATAGTCAGGTAATGGGCTTTCAATAACAATGAATAATAAGTTAATGGATAAGTAAAAGAGAAGATATTTTTCCTTCTTAAATAATTCAAATTTAATTTTACCTAGGGTTTGTTTGACATCAGGGGAAAAGCAGGCAGATAAATAGACCTTTCCAAAACTTTATTGCAGTCAGATAGGTGTTTTTTTTGAGGGGCTGGGTAGAGGCAGGTCTTACTGAATTCTCAAGTAGCATTGTCCAGTAGAACTTTCTGCAGTGATAGAAACATTGTATATTCACATTCTCCTTTATGATAACCACTAATCACATGTGTCTATTGAGCATTTGAAATGTGGTGTGACCGAGACATCCATTTTTATTAAATGTAAATAGTTTTAAAGGGATACGTTTGCACACAAATTAAGATATTTTGTAAACCAGTATAAAACAATCAAATGCAATACCACAGATTATCTATTCAAGCATTTTCTTTAGTTCTCCTTCATATAGATTAAGGAAAAAACCCAACTGTTTAAATGCTTTTGGGTTTTCCCTTGTATGAAGATGTCTGTTTTAATTGCTATTTGTTATTGTATGCCAAGGATCTGTGCTACCTCCAGAGATGCTTTTATTTCAGGCAGGGGCATCAGCACAGTCCTATACAGCTTAAGATTTTGTCAGAGGATGCCCAAGAAATATTGTTAAACATGATTGCAAGTGTTTATTTCCTATGTGGCAGATTTTGATGATTGCCAGATATGGGGAATTTGTGACCAGATGTGTGAAGACCGAATTGGCCACCACCGGTGCCACTGTGCAGAAGGGTATGTCTTGGAGCATGAACGGCATTGCAAAGCTAATTCCTCCTGTGAGTATATTAAGGACACTTGTCATGCTTTTGAGCAGAAGTGTTCTGACTAATCTCCTTCTTTCATAGCAGATGATAAAAGCATCTTTGCAAGGTGTTACCAAAATGACCCAGGAGTAGCCCTTGCTGATGCTGGACTGGGTCAAAATTAATTTCATATTTTGATTAGCTGGAACCAATTTGTGGGTTAATGATGACCATTATTAACTGTTCTTTTTAAAAAATGAATGCCTGTTCCCTTTGGGTCTGTTCTATTACGTCATCTATTGCATCTAGTTGTGGTATACATTTTATGCCTACATGTGACTTGGATATCTAACTGTTTTTTTTTTTTGGACATTTAACTTTTAATTAATTTGCCTATCACAAATGTAGGTGACAGAATTAGAGATAATTTTGGTGGTGTTAATGCAAAATTTGGGAGTGATTCAAAATGGACCTGCTAAATTTGGTCCGTTTTGTGACAACTTTCTCATTTTGGGTATTTTTTGGAATCAAAGAGTACTGTAATAGGAAAAAGTCATGGGGAAATCAATTAAAAAAGATGATTTCCCAAAACATTTTTGTCAACATGGATTTCTGGGTAAGAAAATGACTTTACTCCTTTTTTCCAGTTTTTCTACACTTGATTTTGAAGGTGGCTTTCTGAAATTTATTTACTCACATGATTGGCACCCATTTTCAAGTTGTTTTGTATAGAAATACCTGATTTTGTTGTGTACTAACGTTAGTTACAATTGAATTTTAGTAATTACATTTATTTAATTTTGAATATGTAATATATTCATATGTCAAAAAAATATAATTATACAAAGTGTGTAGTAAAATGTCTCCTTTGACCTTTGTTCCTTTCTTCCCAGATTCTACTTTCCCTGTGAAATAATCACTGTTTATTTTAATTCTAGATATTGCATAAGTAAAACTATGCAAATATAGATATTAAACCCTAGTTTTGCATATGTGGGATAAATTTCACACCCAGTTCTTTATCTTGCTAATTTTATGTAATGTATTTTCAAGAACTTTCTATATCAACACAGGGAGAGATTTCTCATTCTTTTTTTGTGTGGCATTTTTTAATATAATTCATATTTTGAACATAGATTTTATAACTAGTCCCCAACTGATGGACTTTTATGCCACCTTCTATCATTTGCTATTGCAAACAAGACTGTGATGAATGACCTTATTCATTTGGCATGCTTGTGCGTATACAGGTATAGCAGATTCGGATCCACCATTGACATGTTTTTCTACAGAGTGATTCTCAGTAACCCTTAGAATTAATTTTGAGTTTGCACATGGGATAATGTGCCCATATAGTCAAGGATGCTTGGAAATGCCTGATGTATGTCCCTCATTGTTTTTGAAAGTACATTGGAGTAGCAGTCAAGACACTTGAATTCTTGGCCAACTCTGTTCCTAACTTGTGATTTTGACACTTCCTTTAACATTGTTATGTCTCAACTTGCCCATCTGTGAAATGGGTACACCAGCACCTATATGCCTGCCTCAGATGTTTACTTTAAAATCAAATCAGATAACATAGAAGAAAATGTCTGAAAAAGTAGAAAGTGTATCAGTTGTAAGTTACTCATCATCTTTGTTCACTTGGAGGAGTGATAATTCCTTCCTTCTTGATATTTAGCGGGTGAGGCCTCCCTTATCTTCTCCAATGGTCGAAATTTGCTAATTGGTGATATTCATGGAAGGAAGACGGAAATTCTGATCGAGTCTCAAAATCGTGGAATAGCTGTGGGTGTGGATTTTCATTATCGTCTACGCAGAGTCTTTTGGACTGACTATGTGCAAAATAAGGTAATATAGATATTTCAGGAGCAGCAGTTTGGGAGCTGATATAACCTCAGGCACCAAGTGTTAATAGCTCTTCATTTTTGGTGGAGTAGAGGGGAAAGTTCCTTTGTTTTCTAACAAAAAAGGCCCTTGAGATATTTTATGTTAATCAGCACCTTTTCCTTGCTATACTATTACATGTGACCTATTAAACAAAGCAGTCTATTATATGGATTAGCCTTGAGCAACTTTTAATTTTACTCGAAATGGAGTCCAAAAGCCTAATTAAAAGAAACAGTAGACATCCTTTCAATACTGGATAGATATTTGGTTGTAATTTTTGAAACCTGAGCACTTAAAATGTGAAAAAAGTACTCTGCTTTCATAGATGATAAAAATCAGATTTTACCCGCATCTTCTAAATGGAACCATAATTGAGGATTGGGTAACAAATATTGACAGTATTTTGTTTAACAGCCAAAATTTCATTACACTGTCTTATTTGGAAAGTGTTATGGGTTTAATTTCTATTTTGAGTAATGCAATGTAGGTTTTTAAAACACAAATTTAATAGACTGCTAAAGGGCTGTAGAATTATATTTCTTTTTCTTCATTTCTTGTACCATTCATAAAATTTTGACCCAAGTGACTGATAGCATGGATAAAATTTCCAAAAATTGAGAATTTGAATTACTAGTGATTATGATTTGATTACACTAAAAATCAAAACAAAGCACTATCACCTCTTTCACCATATTTGATTAAACTATCAATAATGACCAAGAATTGGAAATAGAGACTTAAAAAAAAATCCAATGTTTTCTATTTGTCTCATATATATTTTTAAATAAACTCATTTTCCCTCCAGTAATCCATGACGTAAAATAGAAAAGAAATTTTTTAGGTCCAGATGACTGAATTTTACAACATGGAGTAATACAAACAATGATGTATAGGAAAACAGTGCCCTCAGTTATACTTAAGAAGTATAATTTTTGTTTTTATTTCAGGTTTTTTCAGTTGGCATTAATGGTTTAAATATCCAAGAAGTTCTCAATGTTTCTATTGATGATCCAGAGAATCTGGCTGTAGACTGGGTTAATAATAAGCTTTATGTGGTGGAGACTAAGGTCAATCGCATAGATATGGCGAATTTGGATGGAAGCAACCGGGTTGTCCTTATAACTGAAAACTTGGGGCATCCTAGAGGAATTGCCTTGGATCCAACTGTTGGGTAAGTGATGTGAAAGCATACTGACTCTTGTATTTCTAGAGTCTCATTCCCTTCCTCACATATAACATCCATTGGATTAATTGAAGGTTAATTCTAATTTCCTTTAAGCTCTACACTTAGAACCCATATTTATGTTATATCTCTATTCACATAGAAGCTTTAAAGGTGTTGACTAAATATAAATATAATCTCATTTGAAGAGATGTAATCTGAACATACATATTAGCATACTAAAAAATGTGATGTTTTGAGGGTATGCCCCAGAGGTTGAATTCTGTGTTCTGACTCCATTTACTATTGCTACAACTAAATATTACTTTTGTTTCACCATTATTAAGGTGATCACTATAACATGATTTAACTGTAAAGTTTCTTAAAGAGGGGGAAAAGATTGGAATTATCTCTTTTAGCACTTTCTTGTTTGGGATTGGGGTTGAGAAGTCAATGCTAATACTTCATTTCAAGTTGTTTAGTGTGAATCCACCCAACCAGGTTGATAATGCTTACTTTTCTCAAGGTACAATTTGAAATTCTCCTGATCTCCACATTTGAAAATAGTTACAGGAGACCTAATTTTCTCCTAGATTTTCACAATTGCATCTTAGGATTCTTGGATAAACTTTAAGGCTACTTAAGTATTGGTGAATGGTGATTATTTATTTCTACTTCATGGTATTAGCTGTCCTTCCTTGAAAGTGATGGATTTTTTTCAAGAGTATGCCTCAGAATGGTGTATTTGGGAGGAAAGTGACTTAACAGTTTATTTAAAAATGTATTTGTAAGTTTTCCTGGATGTAAAATAGAGAGTAAAAGAGAGTTAGAGAAGGGGGGAAAAAGAAGATAAATGTGAATTTTCAAGCTGCCAGATTAGTGCATTTTAATAGTTGCTATATAGTGTTGTTGTTGACTTTCCTAATCAGTCCTGTAGTCTCTGTTTTTTTAAATTTTTATTTCCTTGTATTATACCGCCATGTTTTTTTAATAAGCTGGAGGAAATTTTCATTGACCCAAAGCAATCTAAAAGTATATTTTCCAGGTAAACTTGCAGAATAACTGATTCTTTTAACTTTTGTTTTCCTTTTATAGTTATTTATTTTTCTCAGATTGGGAGAGCCTTTCTGGGGGACCTAAGTTGGAAAGGGCTTTCATGGATGGCACCAACCGTAAAGACTTGGTAAAAACAAAACTGGGCTGGCCTGCTGGGATAACTCTGGATATAGTATCGAAGCGTGTTTACTGGGTTGACTGCCGCTATGATTACATCGAGACTGTAACTTATGATGGAACTCAAAGGTAGGAAGAATTTTTGTAGCTTTAAAAGCTTGGAGAAATAAACATATAATTTATGGAGAAAGATACTGAAAGAATAGAATTAAAACTGCTTTGTTGGTTGACATTATAACTTGAATGAGTTTTGTATTTGCATGAAGTGACCTAATCTGATGTTTTACCTTCCCTTGTGTCCCATAATAACAGCCATTAAATGTTACCTAGAGGATCTGTTCTTGATTTCTCTTCTCTAATCCTTTCTCCAATCCCAGATCAAACATATTATTTTCATTAACTCCTAAGTTACTGAATTTGTTCATTTCTCTTTTGGTTTGTTTCCAAAGATCATTTTTTTCTTTTGTTTTTCTCACTTTCGCCTAATAAGTAGATGAGTTTTCTTTTTTACTCAACATTATCTAGTGGTAATTTATTGGACTTTACTCTGCCCTTATATATTTAACATTTTGAAGAGAAATTCTGATTTTCATTTTACCCTACATATATACTTAAAACAGAATATTTGCAGGTAAAATATGTCATACTTTTTTTCTTCATCTTAGCCTGACTAGAGCTAACTATAAATTAGTTGTTAATTACTGTCGACCACATCCTTTGGTTTTCAAAAACTTGCTAAATACATGTTTTTCAAATTTGAGCAAGAAAATTTACTCTTTGTAGATTCAGCAAATAAAATACTGGTCAATTTGATTTTTTCAAATAACTTGATTTCATTGTTTTTCTCAATGAAAGTAATATTATAGCTTTGTTTTCTCCTTTATCTCTGTTTTGAAAGTATGCTATCATAGTTTGCTACTAGATTTTATGTATATTTTAAAAAGATTTTTATTTATTTGTGCATACAAGAACTGGGGTGTAGTTCAGAGGTGTGGGGTGGTGAGAGAATTCACTATAGACAAAGTGGGGAGCAAAATAGGCGAATCTACTGAAGTACACTGCTGAGGGGAGCAGAAGGCGAGCCAGGAGAGATCTGCTGCACCATGTGGGAAGCTCCCTGGCTAGGGTGCTGCAGTGACTGTGTATAGCTTCATAGTGCTGAGACTTAACTCTTTGCGCCACCAAGGAGGCTGGGGATTTTATATTCTTATATCAACCTCTACTTGGTTAAGTGAAGTGATTGGGTACTAAGATTGACTTCTTATCACTTTAACTGCTTCCCATAGTGAGAATATTAATTACTTTAATAAAAAAAATTAGTCAACTTGTCAAATCATATAAAAATAATTAAGATATTGCCTAAATATATTTTTCTCTTTCATGAGTGTTTCAGTATTATATAGTCTAAATATTTTTATGTTGATGTTAAAGTAAAACCTAAAAGGTAAAAATCAATGGATTTTCAGAAAGATTTGAGTTTTTGCGGTATGAAGAAACATCAAAGAGATATCAAAGTATATGTGCACAGCTGAAATAAAGTCATTGCCCCTTGCTTTGCCAGCAGGTGGCATTTGGGGTTCTGGAATTTGCTAGCAGAAAAGAAAACCATTCTCTAACGCTAATGTACCAGGTCATTATTGAGTATTTCAAAGTGTGTGCTAACCTGTTCCCTTAGATGTCTTCATTTTTTTGGTCTTTAGTGTGTTTGCCAGTGTTAGTATCTTCGAGGCTTTTCTGAAAGCTCTATTACACTTTTTAGTTGTCAGAAGTTCCTGAAATTTTTCTTTGTATTCTTTCTGTTATGAAAAGGGAGAACAAAAAAGTGTTTTCTCTGATAAGCCATCCTATACCTCACTTTATTTTATGGTCTAATTGAATTATTGTTTATGAAGATGGAGTCATGGCAGGCACTGTTGAGTTCTTCCCTTTGATCAGCAGCTTTTATTTCTATTTTATTCCCATTTAAGTAGCTCAGGACACTCTGTGACCATTGCAAGTATAATCAGTTGACAGTTTTATCCAGCAGCACCATAACAGTGGCAGCGCTGCTTTCTGCTCTCCCTAAAGTGCTAGCAGGAATATGTTCTGCATTTCCTGTGGGTTGAACTTTTTATCATACCAGCCCGTTTATTTGTGGGGCAATCTTAAAAGAATGAAGAGCATTTGAGAATGCAACAATGTCTCAGGAAATCTAAACAAGGTAGGATTGGGACTGGCATTTAGGTTTTAAGAGTCTTTTCCATGAGATAGCATGAAAATCCATTTATCAAATGTAGATGGAAATATATCTCCATCTTAAAATGTAATTTTTCTGTATATTCCATAACAAGAAATTATTTCACTTTGATAGCCTTTAATTAAACTAATTCATCCTTTAATCAAAATAAAGCAAAACAAATAAAACATTGCATGATATGTATCTTTTTTAACAGGAAGACAGTCGTTCATGGAGGTTCACGGGTTCCCCATCCTTTTGGAATAAGCCTATTTGAAGATCACGTGTTCTATACTGATTGGACAAAGATGGCTGTGATGAAGGCAAACAAATTCACTGAGACCAACCCACAAATACACCACCAGACTTCCCTGAAGCCCTTCGGATTGACTGTTTACCATTCCCTCAGGCAGCCCTATGGTAAGCCCCAAAATAATGGACACTAGGTGCGGCACTGGCCCCCATGGAAAAATTTTCTCAAAGCTGTGGGTGTTAATGGTGAGGGATCCCTAGAGATATGAGTGGGGAGCAGAACAAGCAGATCGACCGAAATATACTGCTGAAGAGAGCAGCGGGCGAGACAGGAGAGGTCCACTGTGCCATGTGGGAAGCTCTCTCTCAGGGTGGGTAGAACTGAGGCTGCACGGGCAATAGCATGATAGCACTGAGATTTAACACCTACACCACCAGGGAGGCCCAGATGTGTAGCTGTTTGGAACTTGGTTTCCCCTTCAGCTCAGTAAAACTGGATGATAATACATAGCTCTTAGAATCACTGATTAAATTGGCTTACTTACAAAAGTATCAAATGAGTTCTAGTTGTATGTGTGTATGTGTGTGCATATATATTATATATATATGTGTATATATATGTAAATATATATACACACATATATACATATATAAAAATATATATGTAAATATATAGATGTATGTGTGTATGTGTATATATGGTAAAAATATCACTGAAGTATTTTGGCAGGGGTAGCAGTTATTTTTCTTAGAAGTGAGACTAGTAGATAATTTGGTATAGTTATGGTGGAAAAAGAACCCCCGACTTTATCCAGTGTGGGAATCCTGTTTTTTGTCACCACCAATTTGAGAGTAGATAGGACAGCAATGAAATTGGGAGGCCCAGTACAGCCAGATATGGATACATATAGCAGCAACTGGTAGCGGTATCTCTGAGTTTCACCCACATTCTGTCTTACCTCCAGGATTCAAGGTAGCTTCACATGTCTTGGGTAATTATGCATTTCTCATTGAGATTTAATCCTGTGCATTTTTTCCCCCAGTTAATAATCCATGTGGCTATAACAATGGGGGCTGTGAGCAGGTCTGTGTCCTCAGCCACATAACAGACAATGACGGTTTGGGTTATCGCTGTAAGTGCGCACTGGGCTTTGATCTGGATGTGGATGGCCGCCACTGTGTGGGTAAGAAATCAGTTTTGGCCTGCCTTTTTGGCAGGGAGCACTGGGTTATATGCTAGCTTTGGACTGGACCAGCTTCCTGTCATACTTCTTCAGTGAGAATAAGCTTGTAGCTCACTCCCTTTAATTACAGAGATGTGTTCAAAAACGTGTATTTCTGTTCTTTGGGCTTTTCCTTTAATCCCATCTCTGGAGTTTCCTTGGGCTCTCTGTCTTTGTGTCCTTCCTGAAATCTTTGTCTCTTTTTGCTAACTGTGTTAAAATTTTGTTTGCTAACTGTCTTAAAATTCCATAGAATTTAATTTTTTTAAAAAGATTTATTTATTTATGCATATTAGCTGGGGTGTAGGCCAGAGGTGTGGGTGGTGAGAGGATTCACCAGAGACAGAATGGGGAGCAGAACAGGCAGATTGACTGAAATATACTGCTGAGGGGAGCAGCAGGCAAGGCAGGAGAGGTCTGCTGCGCCATGTGGGAATCTCCCTGGTTGGGGATCCAACTTGTTCTGCAGTGGCTCTGGATAGCTTCATAGTGCTGCACTTAACCTGTTGCGCTACCAAGGAGGTCCCTCATAGAATTTAATTTTGGAGATTGTACTGTGTACCCCTTTTCTACTTTAGATGTTGACCTTCACTTTAATGGAAGGACTTCCCGCCACTTACATTGTTTCTAACTATTGTATCAACACTACATTGTCTAATAATGTTGGTTTAAAATTTCTTCTACGATTTTTATCTTTGCTTTTGTTATACCTTCTTCATCTCTCTCTGTTTGATTTCCTGACACACTGCCATTGTCACCCTCTTTGGTTTTAAATCTTACTCCTTCCTTGCTATTTCCTTCCTCTTCTCTCTACTCTCCCTCCTTTATTTTTTCCATGTAATTTATCTGATTGCTGTTGATTCTTCTCTTTTTCTGGCCTAAATACTTAAAAAAATAATCTAACATGATTTTAGTGGAATTACCATATAATTTAGTTAATATTGCTTTAGAAATTAAGCACATGGACACCATCTTTTGCATAAATAAATTGTAATGTTAAATTTCTTGGGGAGAAGGAAGATGATACTTGTATTACCTTCATAGCTACTTTTATTTTTCCTTCCTCACATTATTTCTATGTTTTCCACAGGTTGACTTTTTTGTTATAAAATATGCTTTTTGGATGTATTAGTAACGTCTCCAGAATTTGGAGAAGGCAAGAACCCTGCTAGGACTAACTGCACTGTGTTCTTCTTCCTACAGCTGTTAAGCGTTTCTTGATTTTTTCATCTGAAGTGAGTGTTCGTGGGATTCCTTTCAATATTTCTACCCAGGAAGATGTCATGGTTCCAGTGACCGGAAGTCCCTCCTTCTTTGTTGGGCTGGATTTCAACGCCCAGGAGAACACTATCTTTTTTTCAGATATATCGAAAGACATGATTTACAAACAAAAGATTGATGGCACAGGTGAGAAAGGATCTTAAATATTTTTACATCTTTTGTCCATTTTCAGTAATAATACTGCTCATCTTCACAGTGAGAGTTTGCATTCACTTTTTATGCAGTGTCCTTTGCTAAGCTTACTATTTACTTTTAGGTTGGGGAAAAAAATATATTGTTTTCCTTAAGAATTTAGTTAAAAAGAACACTCTCCCTTTATTTCAGAATAAATTACAAATGAGGATGTATTTTAACCATAGCCCATATTAACATAAAGAGATGACCATAAAAGGAGTGTGAAGTGTGTGAAGACTAATGGGTTAACTGGTCAGAGGCTGTCACTTGTATTCAAGCAGCTGTATTGAAGCATCATATTCACTTGGATGGTCTCTGGTTAGACATGCTGGACTACCTAAATGCTGGACTTAAAGACAATTTTTTAAAAAACATGAATTATATATAAATTTAGATTTAGCATAAGTACTTAATTGGTTGGAGTTTTGTTAAAATCTTCACAATCCTCATAAAAAGATAAATACTAGTTTTGCTTTACCGTCAGGTACTTAATTAGATGATGGCATGATCCAGTACATTGATTTTAAAATCCGCTAATGGATTGGAACTTGCAATTTGTAAAAAATGGGTAGCCAATATAACAGTGCAACTAAGAAGGCCAGATCAAGAGCTAGACTGCATGGTTTTGAATACTGGCTTCTTGCATATACTGTTTGTGTAATCTTGGAGAAGTCAATAATTTATTTATTCCTCAGTTTCCTAATCCCTAAAATAAGGATAATAATATAGGTACTATATAGTTCATAAAGTGAAGAGGATTTTGGACTAATACATGGAAAACACCTAAAATAATGCCTGAAATAGTTAGTCAATAAATGTCAGCTATTATTACAGTCAATGAAAAATCATGTTACCCTGCTCCATGCTATCCCCAACCCACTCCTGCACTACAGAGGTAATTGCTTGTTCTTTCAGCTGTTCCTTCACTATTTGTCTCCCTGTTTCTAGATTCTTTGCTTATACTACTGTTTCTTGATATGTCATTTTACATATTTATTTCCTTGATATCCATAAAGATTTTATAATTTAACATTTCTCTCCTCCAAATTCTCTCCTCCATTATTTCTAAAAGAAATAGATTGTTATTTTGATTAAGCTAACAGTGATGTTTATATGACTAATATAAATATGATGTTATTTTTTGCTCAGACAACTAGTATTCTGTGATGGCACTTGAACAATTTTTGATTTTTTCCCCCTTGGAATTAACAATTGCTTCATTTTCATTTGCTTATTTTTCTATAAAACTATTATATATTTTACCCAAGTGCTCCAACTAATCTCCCAAATGCCTGCCTGCCTGCCTGTCTGTCTGTCTGTCTATCTATCTATCTATCTATCTTTCTAATGCAAATGATATGATTTTTTTCCTGCTCTTGTGAAATGTCTCGTTTCCTTTGGGACTTATTCTTTTCTGGATCCGGTGCTTAGCTCTTATCTTTCAACTTCCCTGGATCTCCTGTTTCTGGCAAGTCATTTTTATTTCTAGATTTATTACCTTACTTTGCTGAAACACATTATATAGTAGCTTCTTATGAAGAATGGGTAGGGTGGTATATTGTTTGAGTTTTTGAATGTCTGAACGTGATTTTTTTTGGCCTTCTCCCTGATGATTTGGCTGGGGGTAGAGTTGTAGGGTGAAATTTTATTTCAGAAGTTTGAAGATATTGCTCCACTGTGTTTTAGTATCCATGTTGAGTCGAATGCCATTCAAAAAACACCATTTCTATGTATATGACCTTTTTCTTCTTGCTTATTTTCATTCTTTTCTGGAGACAGCCAATTTTTCCTTAGTATGTACTTCCATTATCTGTCTTGAGTTGGGAAGCAGAGAGGTATAGCTGGCAATACAAGGAACAGGGAGTAGAGAACCCCTCAGTTCAGTGTTCACATAACCTCACTTTACTCAGTTCTGTGTCCATCCTGTGCTTCTATTGTGTTCTGTTCCCACAGCCTTTCTGAGAAGAAAATCTCTCTGGTCTGATCGAGGACTTAGATGGAGGGAAGTGACATAGCTGATCAGGGCCTGGGAAGGACCAGGGGGTCTAACTGTTCCTTGTAACAACTATTAACTAAGTCCGTTGGTTCCTCATGACTTCCTTCTGCAGAACCAGATCCCACTGTATGAGTATATGATAAGAGATCTGCACAAACTTTGGAAGAGATAGGGAGTTGAGGATGGTAACTCCCTAAGTGCTGAGAGTGGGGAGGCCTGACATCCATCTATGTAGAGGCCTCAGCATATTCCCCTACAGATTCCAATCAATTTGAGCTCGCACCCAAAGGCCGTGTTTAGTTTCTAAGTGCACACGAATTGTTTCCTATAGGTACCTCCACAGCCCAGCTTCCCTTACTTTGTCAAACTGGAATTCTCATTGTTCTTTTTTATAAATTTCAAGTCCTCATGCTGAGCAATTTACTTTTAAAATATTCTTATAGTCAGTGTTTAAACACTCCATGTTGTAGTGAAGGAGGGATTACATTGCTCTGCTCTTTCAAGTGAAAATATTGTCAATGAGTATACAGAAAATGAGTGTTCAGAAATAAAACTCAAAACTCAAGACCAAGTGAATGAAACTTGCAGTTTTCTCCATCAATTATCCTTTCTCTTTTCAAATTTTTTTTTCTTTTTTTACTGACATACCCATCTGAAGTGATCCATTTCCTCCTATCTTTCACTAGTCTTTAGTTACAGCCCTCTCTCTACTTCATTTCATGGACAAATTTCTTGAAAGACTGCTTTACGCTCTTCCTAATTCCATATTTTTCACTTATTCTTTCTTTAAGAAATTTGACTGTGACGTCTCTGAAACCCCTCTCATCCCGGTCACCTCAAATCTCTTTGTTAAGAACTTTTAGTATCTATCTTTGGTACTCTAGTCATCTTGAAGTGCTTTATATTTCTTGACCATTCGTTCTAGTGTTCCTTAAAGGTCTTCCTCTTTGCCCATCCTGTGCAGAACTGATCTTTATTGTTCAAAGTGGGTCCTCTTCTGCATTTTCAGCAGAATTTCACACATTCCATATTTTTAACTACCATCTATTTAGTGATTATAAATCAGTATAGGGAGACTTATGACAGGGCATTTTGGAACATTTTCCCTCCAGAGGTGGGGAATGAGAGAAAGGTCAGGGAAGACGTCTAGCAGGTGATCCAAGTACTGTTTCTGAGGCTCAGCACTAGCCGCCTTTTGGGATCTCACCTAGATATATCTCCCAATTACCTGAAAAACAATATGTCTAAACAGAAAACTTGATCCTTTTTCTCATAGATCTCCTGCATTCCTCCCCATTTACCCCTTAGAAATCTGGTGGTCACCTAAACTTCCCTCTCTCTTTCTCTCGCTCTCTCTCTGCCTCTATCATTAGCTCATCATTACTTCTAGCTGTGCTCTGGAGTATGTGAAGTTCCCCAGATTTACCATTTCCTTTGGGAAATCTCTGCCCAGACCTTCACCTTCCCATGCACTCCATCCTGAGTCTGGTGCCTGATGCCTGCCATCATCACAGCATCTACAACTTTAGTTTTTGCCTCTTGACCTAATTGCTTCTCCCTCTCTTTCCCACTTTATTATATATACCTTGGAGGAAATGTTCACATCTGTCAAGATGCTGCAACTTCTCTAGATCTCAGTTTCCTTATATGTAAAACAGAGATAATAATAATCCCTACTTGATGGAGCTATTACGAGGATGGTTGAATCCATGTAAAATACTGGGCCCAGTTCCCAGCTGATAGTAAGTGCTCAGTGTAAGCTCTTCCTATTAATACTGTTGGCAGTATTATGCTTCTTAAATATCTAGTGTGATGCCGAGCACAGAGAGGGTTTTCTTTTAACAATTTGCTGAATAAATGAATGGGAAAAGCACCTGATTTTTTCCCCTCCTACTTCACAAGAAAGAGAGAGGATTTATTTGGTTCAGATTTTCTTTTAGAGAAAAAAGGAAAAAAAAAAAAAGGTTGGGGTGGGGAGAAGGCTTTAAAATTTTACAAAGAGGATAGTGGTCTTTTTTCCTTCTGTACCCAGTTTTCATTTTCCTTTTGGTATCTTTGCTGGTCTTCTTCAAACTTGGCAACTTTGTGTCTATGAAAAGACTGTTGATGGAGAGTGTTGGGCGGTAATGCCTCAGAGATACCCCCTGGTAGTACCTGGCAGTGTCAGCTTATCAGAGCTGTCTGTGGGTAGTGTTTGTGAGTATGTGAACTCAGGTATCTCTTCTTCAGATGTTCTGCAATGAAAAATTTTTTTCTGGAAGGTTAAACAAGGGAGTAAATCCAGGCCATACCACTCCTGGGGCTGTTTATCAGAATCATATCTATTCTTTGAGATCCAAACGTTTGGGGATGGATATATTCTTGGTTTATCTCATGTTGTTTCTCAGCAGTTGGTGTGTTTTTTTTTTTAAAGAATTCTACATATGTTACTGAAATATGTTCTAAAATCTGAAACAAAATTTAAATATGTTATAGTAGGACAATGTGTGTCTTACAAAATATGCTTAGCTTGAAATATGTTCATAATTTAATTGCAGGAAGAGAAATTCTCACAGCTAACAAGGTGGAAAGTGTTGAAAGTTTAACTTTTGACTGGATTTCAAAGAATCTCTATTGGACAGATGCTTTTTACAGGGATGTCAGTGTCATGAGGCTAGCTGATAAATCCAGACGCCAAATAATCCAGAATTTAAATAACCCACGATCAATTGTAGTTCATCCTGTTGCTGGGTAAGTGTGTTTCTAAGAGCTTCAAGGTAGGTATTTTAAAACCATTGAAATATGACTCTAGGTATTTGGCAAGTTCAGCAAATATAAATTAAAATATATACATTGAAATTACCCTAAATTTTATCTCTTTTGCATAAGTTTAAGTAATCACTTTATGTACTTCAAAAAAAGCTTTCTCCTATGTTTGGACATTCCCAGTTTTTTTTTTTTTCCACAATTGCCGAGGGTTAAACAATGAAATACAGATTTAGTAAGGAAGGAATGACTAGGTAGGAGATTTATCATGAAAGATTAAATTCCTTCCCTGCTGTAGTATATCGATATAAGTCTACCAAAACTTTAATCATTCAGTAGTTTAGAGAATAAAGTCTTTCAGGTCAAAAAGTTTCGTATTTAACCATTCCATGATTGATGGTGTCAGACAAGAAAAGGGTTCCAATAATCATTCTAGTTTCTTAGTTTATTTAAATGTGTTTAATAGCTAACATATTTGTTTAGAACAAGACTGAGCTAAGTAGTTGTATTTGAATGGAATAATTAAAAAAAAAGATGACTGATAATTCACTAAAGTCTGATTCACTGTAGACTGATAGAGAATACTTTACATAAATAATCTCATGTAATCCAAAAGTTAGTTTGAGTGATGTATGTAGATATAAATATCTGTTTTAGAGATAACGAATCAAGCCTCAGATAAAATAACTTGTTTAAGGACCCATAGCTATTAAACAATAGTTAGTATTCAAATTCCAGGCCTCTCTTACTGCAAAGCCTGTGGATCTAACAACTCTGCGTACTACTTCTAGTGTGTCTATTTTATTTTATTTAAACATTTTTTAATTGAAGTAACAATGCATTATGCCATTATGTCAGTTTCAGATGTGCATCTTTATAAATCAAGGGCTATATATACTACATTAGGTTCACAACTAAAATTCTGTCCTTTACCATACAATTGACCCCATTTATGTGATTTACACCCTCCCATCCCCCCTTCTCTACTAGTACCCTTTTTTCCCAAACCACTAATTTGATCTTATGGTTATTTTTGTTCTATTTAATTTTTTTCTTTCTTTTTATGCCACACATACATGAAATCACACCATGTTTGCCTTTTTCTGTCTGACTTATTTCACTAAACATAATACCCTCTAGATCAATCCATGTTGTTGCCAATAACAGAATTTTATCTTTTTTTATAGCTGAGTAGTTTTGTATTTTAGTTTCCTTCTTGTGATATAAGAAATGTTTAAAAACTGATTGCATTACTGGTGAAAAATTTTGTTGCTCTATTGGGAATCAAACAGTTGATTTTCTTTTAAAAAAATTTTTTTTAAAGATTTCTTTATTTATGCATACAACCAGGGGTACAGGCCAGAGGCGGGGGGGGGCAGTGAGAGGGTTCACCAGAGACAGAGTGGGGCGCAGAACAGGCAGATCGGCAGAAATACACTGCTGAGGGGAGCAGCGGACAAGGCAGGAGAGATCTGTCACATGATATGGGACTCTCCCCAGCTCAGCATTGGACTCGCTTCGCTGCTGCTGACAGCGCCACAGCGCAGCGCTTAACTGCTGCACCCCTTTTTAAAAAAAATTTTATTTATGCATAGAAGAACTAGGGTGTAGGCCAGAGGTCAGGGTGGGGGAGAGGATTTACCAGAGGCAGTGTAGGGAACAGAACAGACAGATTTACTGAATTACCCTTCTAAGGGGAGAAGTCAGCAAGCCATGAGAGGTCTGTTGCACCATACATAGATTAGCTCCCTGGTCAGGTATCAAACTCAGGCTGTAGTGATGATAACACTGCTATTTAACCCTTAGGCCACCAGGGAGACTGGGTAGCTGAACTTTAAATTAATATTTAGATCAGGTGTAATATGCTATTAAGCATCTTTTTTTTCTGTCTAAATCCTCTAGCATATACAGAAAATTAAATCAGTTTCTCAATGTCCAGAGAATCTATGTTTGTGTCATATCTAAGTCCTATAGTTTGTATCAGTGTTAATATCTTTCATTTAATACCTCTTTTTTTAGGTATATATTCTTCACTGATTGGTTCCGTCCTGCTAAAATTATGAGAGCATGGAGTGATGGATCTCACCTTTTGCCTATAGTAAATACTACTCTTGGATGGCCCAATGGGTTGGCCATTGATTGGGGGTAAGTAGGAATCAATTTGAATTCCTGAGTTCCCACTTACTGTGGGATACATATGAGGCAATATTGTACTATGATAACGTGAGGAACCTGGTGATGGGAGAGGATGTGGAACACAAGTATAGTTGGCAGCGTCTGCTGGGACAAAAGCTAATGCTTTTCTGAATATTCTGAGGAAGGTCAACATGGAGGAGGCAAGCCCCAAGCCCCACTTGAAATAGGTCAGAGATTGATAAAGTACAGGTCATGTGTAATTTCCTACACAGGGCATCTTGGGGATAGGAAATCTTCGTCAATTAGAAACAAATTTATATTTGCCTAAATGCACTCTTGGAGAATTTTTGATATATTTTACAGTTCTTAAAATATTGAACTATCTAAAAATATAAGAAGAGGTCACAGAGCAAAAGTACTTACAGATAGAAATTACCAAAGTAGTTTGTGGGAGAGAAAAAAATATATTGAGCCTTTCAAACGTTGGTTAAAAACATAGATAAAATTTCAAAATATTGGTTACTATCAACATTTTTCTTAACCTTGTTGATTTCACAAGAAGTTTTCTAAAATGATTAATTGAAAATCACTCATGGTACGGGCAAGGTGGTTTTGTGGAAGATGAGTATGACATACACATCTGGGAAAAAAAATGTCAGAAAAACACAGTCTATTAAAAAAGTTGACTATAAAAAACCCCAAAGTTCAGCTGGGTAAAAAAAGAGAAAGAAAGATAATCACTTCATGAAAGTAGCTGTATCTTTCTGGTAGCATAAAATTATTAAAATTTATTGAATATAATTTAAGTTTTAAAAATTTTGTGTATTAAATATGTCCTCTGATCATACTGTTTTTGAATGACCTTGGTATAAAGGGTTCTCTTCTAGTTTCTGAATAACAGATAACAAAGTATTTTATTATTTTAGTGCTTTACGATTATACTGGGTAGATGCCTTTTTTGATAAAATCGAGCACAGCACCTTTGATGGTTTGGATAGAAGGACTCTGGACCACATACAGCAGATGACACATCCATTTGGACTCACTGTCTTTGGAGGTAAATTTTGAAGCAGTAACACTGTGTGGTGTTTTTATATTTTGCAAACTGGAACAGAAGACTCATTATTCGGTAATCTCACAACTCCAGAAAAACTGGTCACTCAGAATACAAAAAATTGAAATAATGCTATTACATATAGACAAACATTTGGTTTACTGACTGACTATTTTACTTTTAGGATGTATTTTGGTGTTAGACACTTTTAGATAATATTACCCATTGATTGGGTATAGTGCTTGATAGATTATACTTTATATGTCATACAATTTAACATCCCAAGTACTTAGTGATACAAGTGTCCTGTGAGGAAATAATAAATGACTTTGTCATTTTTTTTAATTCTTATTTTATTTTTAAAATTTATATCCTTTACATCATTGTGTATTTCCCATAGGTTTCCCACTACCAATTCATCGTGAACTGTCACCCTTGTGCTCTTTTCTCCCCTGGTTTGGTAAAAGTGGAAAGAGTTGTTTGAAATAACTATTATAGAATTTCACTTTCTGATGTTGGCAAGACATTCATAGTCCTTGTGGAAAAATGACTGCACATATTCATCAATTGTATACTCGCTGAATGAAGTTTTATGGTTATAATGTATACCTGATGCACCTTTGTTATACAGACATGTTAAAATATGGCTTGGGCACAGGAAGTCTGTTGTTTTTTTCATCACCCTTTCTAAATAATATAATGCTACTTGTTAAGATTGCTGGGACCAAGGGATTCTGGGAAACTGCAACAACAAAAATCACACTAATGTATCAGTTTTCCTCCTCCCAACACCCCTCTTCAGAGTACACACGGTATTGTGAGTTGAGTTGCTGGGATTAAGAATGTAGCTTAACACCAGATTTGTTTAGTCTTGAACAAGGTTTTGGTGAATGATTGGGTAGTGTGTGCACTGCATGGATGTGCCAGCTGACCAGATAAGAGAGACTGGACCTACACTGGTTCTGCCTGACAAACCATGCTTAGTCTAGTAAGAAGGTGCTGTGCAGTGATGCCCAAAGGTCCTACACATATGCTGGTTAAAATCTCCTACTCTGAATAATTAACACTGTGCTCTCAGAACCTAGAAACTGACTACAAAACAAAGACTTTCTTGCACACATAATGTGGAATGAATAGTAAATATATTGCATAATCCATCCTGCTGTCTATTTATCTGTTGAGGAGTGGATGGTATTTAAAAATATTTTAAAAATGCTCTTGTGAGATTTTTGATGAGATGAGTCTAACTATTCACCCCTACCCCCACCCCACATACATTCACTCCCTTTTTACTAATGATGTCAGACACATGCTATTTGCTGTCAAGTAGCAACATTTCAAGAATGTTAAGCTTTCTCTACTTTTTGTATTTTTGGAGATGAATAAAAGTGGTTTCACTATCTTTTGGTTTCATCAGCATGACAAAACTTGAGCACAGAGGAATATTCACAAAGTTAAAAATAATGATAATAGTACCAACAATTAGTTTCTTCTGGCACTGCCCTTCATTGTGAATTTTTTATGGAACATTCTTTTATTACACAACGCCATGGAAATTATGCATCTTTTTAATGAAAGACTAGATCTGCTTGGTGTTTGTGTACCACACAGGTTAGACAACATATTGAAACATTAAGATACCTTTATGAGTATTAAAGTATTGCCAGTCTAGATAATGTGATCTGTTATTGATTAGACTATTGATAGTGCAAATGGGTCTAATGAAAAATTTGTGACATATTAGGCATTTTCTGGTTAGTTGTGATTTTTTTGTTAGTTCAGCTATTGTTAAAGAGAAAATCCACTTGGATTCAATCCTTTCTTTTAAAAAACTCTGTTGAAACATGTATATTTACTTTCCTGGTTTGGTAGTTGGTGTAAAGTGAATATGATTAGGTATTTAATGTTTAGAATCTTGCACTGCCTCTATGTGGCTATTTTAAGTTTCATGGAACAGTACTATGATTGTCAGTATAGACACACTTCTGTGGATGATTTTATTGATCTTCAAACATATACTGAAAATTTCTTTTGAGTTAGTGCTGCATTTTCCTTCTCAACAGTTTCTTTAATTAGAGTTGAATTAAACAAAAGTAATGTTCTTATTAAGACATGATTTGTGGGGGCCTCCCTGGTGGTGCAGCGGTTAAGCACTGCGCTGTGGAGCTGTCGGCAGCGGTGACGCGAGTTCGACGCCTGGCTGGGGAGATTCCCACATGGCACGGCAGACCTCTCCTGTCTCGCCCGCTGCTCCCATCAGCAGTGTATTTCTGATCTGCCTGTTCTGCTCCCCACTCTGTCTCTGGTGAACTGTCTCGCTTGCCCCATGCCTCTGACCTGTACCCCAGCTTAAATAAATAAACCTTAAAAAAAAGACATGATATGTGGAATGTTTGACCTGGAAAGGCACTCAGAGATGGTTTAGCCTAGTTCCTGAAATTTACTAGAAGTATTTGCTTAAGAGCCCTCAGCAGGTTAGTGCTCTAAGTCCTATGAAGCACCATCTAATGCTCTGTTATTCAATAATCCTGAGGTTATTTTAATTTTTACCTTTAGAACTCTAAGCCTAATTGCTATAAGTGTCATCACTATACTCCATACATGCTTATCTGAACCTGAACTCTTGTATTATTGGCTGCCATGTAGTCATAGAAAATAAGTACAGAAACGCATTGCAGATATGTATAAGAAAATCTCACATTTGCAAGAAGCATTGCAAGCCTATTGCATTTTCCCAAGTGATTTGTAAGTGAGCTGTGACAAAAATACCAATCATCTTAATTCCTTCTTAGACTTTGTATTTTTTACCGACTGGAGACTGGGTGCTATTGTTCGAGTCAGGAAAACGAATGGTGGCGATATGACAGTTATCCGAAGTGGCATCAGAAATATAATGCATGTGAAATCATATGATGCCAACACTCAGATTGGTGAGTGAGATTGCCAAGCTCTTTGATATCGATGCATTTATTTAACACTGTGGCTCCTTTTTCCTTCAAGTACTTATTATTTAATGTAACCCCTAATAGTTTTATATTCCTGTCACACAGATCATTTAACAGTGTGACTTAAAATCTCTGTTCAACTCTGCAAATCCTAAAATTATTGTTGAAAAAAACATATTTTAGCACTTTCTACTGAATGTTGCATTTTGTGTGCTAGTTTCCAAGAATAATCTACTTTTTTAGTAGTTTTTAGTAGTACAACAGAACCTACTGGAAATGTGCATAACTTATTATCTAAGGGCATTGCTTTTTCAGGTTCTAACTACTGTAATCGGCCCACCCACCCAAATGGCGACTGCAGCCACTTCTGCTTCCCAGTGCCAAATTTCCAGCGGGTGTGTGGTTGCCCATATGGAATGAAGCTGACTTCCAATCACTTGACATGCATGGAAGATCCGACCCATGAACCACCCATCGAGCTGTGTGGCTCCTTATCCTTCCTCTGTGACAACGGCAAATGTGTGCCCAGTCATTTCCGCTGTGATGGAGTCAATGACTGTCACGATAACAGCGATGAACATCTATGTGGTACATTTAGTAAGTGACTTATACACTGGACAAAATTTCTGGGATTAGTAGAACAGAAAGACAGGCTAAAAAAAGAGTTTGGGACTATCTCTCTGAAAAAAACTTTTTACAATAGAATTTCTTACTTGTACGTTGTACTCCAAAGACTTTTAGCAAACAGACAATGTTACAAATGATTTCTAGTATTGATTTGGATTATCTTCAGTAAATTTTCTTTCTAACTTTGGGTGTTTGGTCTAAAGCACAGTTATCACATCTTGGCAACTCAAAAAGTTAAATCAAAATAAATTGGATATAATTTTTATTATCTGAGAGAATAGTTTTACAGGAAAGGTACTAGCAATAATAGCTTTTGACAAATTCATGTGATATGTTTTTTCCCTTCTTAGTGGAAATTATTAGCTTTAACCTTTACATTGTACTTTTTAAAAAAAATTTGTTTTTTATTTTTTATGTATACAAGAGCTGGGGTGTAAGCCAAAGGTGTGAAGTGGGAGAAGTGGTGAGAGGATTTGCCAGAGACAGAGTGGGGAGCAGAACAGGCAGAGTGTCTGAAATACATTGCTTAGGGGAGCAGTGGATGAGACAGGAGAGATCTCACCATGTGGATTAGCTTACTGGCTGGGGATAGAACTTGTGCTTTATAGTGCTGAGACTTAACCGCTTGCACTGCCAGGGAGGCCCCCTACATTGTACTTTTGATATGAATCCAATCTAGAAAGTTTGTAGGCTAGTAAATGCTATTGTAGAGGACAAAAGTATTCTGTTAGAATAAGATTTAGAAAAGACGACAGTATGTCAAGGTGAGATTAATAGTAATAATAACCTGTGTTTTTGAAGAGACAAGTGATAGATTTGAAAATGAAAGTACCCATTTCTACTTTTTTTGAAATTTCTAAAATCTCTTTCCTTTACTGTACTATCTTTCTGTTTCTAAAAGGCAATTTTTTTACCTGAATATTGTATCAACTTGCATTTTTCAGCTCACACATTTTTAATATTGCTGTAGATTGTTTGTGATGGTGATTGGAGAAAATTAAGCTTAGGACCCAAGGTGGGCCTTAGAGGCACACCAACTAGAACATGGATCTTGGGCAGTTTCCTAAATCTCTCAAAGCCTCAGTTTCCTCGTCTATAAATTCAAATAATTATTTGTACTTTAATTATGAGAATTAAGAGAGAAAAATACATTTAAGGCACTTAGAAAAGTACCTGATTTATGATAAATGCTAAATAAACATCAGCCAGTGATGACGATGGTAATGTTGATGATAACTTTCACAATTCTCCTTAGTTTGTCTAATGTTCGGATTAAAGAGGATTGGGCCTTTACTTGGCAATAACTCACCTAAAAGATTGCAGAAACAGAGCCTCCTTGGTGGCACAGGGGTTAAAATCTCAGGACTATCAAGGTGTCCCCAACCACTGTGGCATGAGTTTGATCCCTGGCCAGGGAGCTAACCCACATGGCGCAGCAGACCTCTCCTGTCTAGCCCACTGCTCCCCTCAGCAGTGTACTTCAGTGGATCTGCCTGTTCTGCTCCTCACGCTGTCTCTGGTGAATCCTCTCATTCCCTGCACCTCTGGCCCACACCCCAGTTCTTGTTTGCATAAATAAAAATAAATCTTAGAAACAAAAGATCGCAGAAACAAATGTCACGACCAGTTCGTTTCTGTTGTAGATGATTCCTGTGCATCGTCAGCATTCACCTGTGGCCACGGAGGAGAGTGCATCCCCGCACACTGGCGCTGTGATGAGCACAATGACTGTGCAGATGGCAGTGATGAGCAGAACTGCCCCACCCACGCCCCCACGTCTTGTCATGAGTCCTACTTCACCTGTAATAACAGCCGGTGTATCCCAAGGAACTGGCTGTGTGACACAGATAACGACTGTGAGGATGGATCTGATGAAACAAATTGTGGTCAGTTTTGAACTAACTTCTCTTGGTATATTAGTCCAGGAATTAGCTTTGCTCCCTTAGTACACCTGGCACACTTTCCTCTACGGCTCACACAATTTTCATTGTATCTTAGCCACCTCTGTTCCATCTGTCAGTAGACTAGGAGAGCACAGACACTGGAAGCTTAGGGTCTTAAATATTGAATTCTATGGAAACAATCAAAGACTGTGTCTGAAATCTAATATACAGATAGAAACTGAGAAAAACCCCTCACCTAACTAGTCATATATTTAAAACAATTTTTCCCCCTAAATCATGTAAGTATCCTAGATATTTGGCTAGTGTTTTTCATTTGATACAAGTAAAAGGAAATAGCCTAAAGAGACCTAAACAACTTCCCAGTAACATTACATACCTGTTTTTCATCTTGCCGGTTCTGATTTCCTCTAGGTTTTTTTTATTTTCATGGATCAAAGTTCCATGGACCCAGTTCTAGTGTTAGTTGCATGACTAAGCAAGTCACTTTTCATAAGTCATAAGTCACTTATATTTAATATCACTTGATTTTGCAGATAGGGCAGCTAGCACAATTGACTCTAAGGCTATGTTTCTGCAGTAAAGGAGGGCTGTGAGTTTTAGGATTGTTCTGCTTAGACTTCGGATTAAATCCATTTATCATGATCTACTGACTGTAACTTCAAGGCATATGGTTCATGTTTCTCATGCAGCTCAGTTGGACTCCGTAGCTTAGCTGTAGTAGAGTCATGAGCTTAATAGTACTGATGAGGTATAGTCTAGTCCAGGCCCATGATATCCATTTTCTAAGAATGGCATATTTTTTTCTAAGGCATAATCCTAGTTCTGACTGTACCCTATAACCTTCTATTTCCTCTTTCCAAAAATGGTTTTAACTTTGAGTACTCTTTGGCAGTGTGGCAGTTGTATCTCATACAATTGAGATAACGCATTTCCTTAGCACTTTTCAATTTGGCTCTGGTACACAGTGAACAAGAAATAAACTGTTGCTTGGTTTTGTCTTCGAATGACATTAGAATCGACAGAGACATGCCTATCTAGTCAGTTTCGGTGTCCTGACCATCGATGTATTGACTTATCTTTTGTTTGTGATGGAACCAAGGACTGTGCTGATGGATCTGATGAGAAAGGCTGTGGTAAGTGGATTGCTTTCTTTTTATTTATGGTGTTTAGAAAAGTCTCAATGTTTATTCATTTTTCTCCTGGAGAAAATTTCTAATACTTTTCTCTTTCATTCTTAGTCGTTAATTGCACTACTTTTCAATTCAAATGTGTCTCTGAGGATCGATGTATTAGCAACACATATCGCTGTGATGGTGTTTTTGACTGTACTGACCACTCTGATGAGATGAGATGTCGTAAGTACCATATCTCAAGTGTGTTTCAGATGCAGAGATTATTGCATTTTTACTAGAACTCATGTTACCACAGATTTTCTTTCCAGTTGAAGGGACAGCAGCCTAAATTACAAATAATGTTTCATAATATGTAAATCAAGTGATTGTATAAGTGAGCACTTTTATGTAGTCTTGTTGGTAGATGAAATATTTCTCAGATATTTTTTCATACCATTAATTTTTCTTACAACTTTCCCAATTAGTGCGTTCACATTTTTGAGACATAATATATCTAGAAAGATATTTTAATATTTTCTTTTAAACCTCAATAAGGAGGTCAAATCATGGTGCAGATATTTGATATGACTCTAATGGACTTGTTCTTTCTGCTATTATTTGTTGGATATCTGCTAAGATGTTATATGTGGTTGTTGTCGTTAGTCTAGAAAATGAGAGATAATTAAAGCAAGATATAGACAGGTACTTGGGCCTTAGAAATGATACAGATAAAATTATGTGGCGCTTCAGAGAAAAGAAGTCCTTTCTTGTCAGACAATTCGAGGAGGACTTCATGGAATATACATCTGATGTATTTATAATCTCCATGGGTTGGGGACCTCCCTTTTTGTATATTAGCTGGATTTTGGATTTGTGAGAGTATTCAATGAGATGGTCATTTGTTTGAATAATGGTATTTGGGTCCGTAAGTATAGCTTTCTATCAGTTCTCCTCCCCAATCAGAATAGAAGTGTCTAAATATATGGATAAAAAGAGAAGTGAAATAAAATGCTTACATACTTAATAGGTATGTAAAATACCCAGAAATTGTTAATCAGTGATTTCCCTGTTTCATATTGAAAGCATGGAATTTTTCTGTGATCTGAGATTAAACTACTAATTGCCACTGACTTACCTTAGGAGGTCCCTGGGAGGGAGTTTGATTTTGCTCCTGTGACATTGTCAAGCAATCTTATCTATCTTTCAAGGATTGCTTGATGAGCAGTGTGTGAAAAGTTTGAAAAGAATTAATGACTTACTGTCACTGTTCGTTTATTTAATGTGTGCTAGTTTCATTGGATATAGGTCATTTGAGGGAATATTATAACATTCGGATATCTGATATTAAACATATGACTTCAAAGTCATAATGGCTATTTAGGTTCCATAAATGCTCTCTGATTCTTTAGTAAAGAGACAGATACCTCTTATTACTGAATCTGTAATTGAATGAACATTTGAACTGCCAGGCACAGAATTTTATTTTGGCACAGTTGTTTCTCTTAGTTTGTTTTTGGATCCACTAATTAAACATGTATAGATTTTTGTGTCAGATAATACCCTATATCACTTTAGGTTTTAATATTAGATTTTAATATTAGATTTCACATAGTTGTCACTATAAACCTATTATTAACCTCACACAATTTTTTTCTGAGTCTAGGAGTTATAGAGTAGGGACTTGTGTTCACAAGCCCATTTCTCACATGCTTTTCTTTTAGCATCCAGACCTCCTGGCATGTGCCACCCAGATGAATTTCAGTGCCAAGAAGATGGGCTCTGCATTCCAGGGAGTTGGGAGTGCGATGGGCACTTAGACTGCATCTCTGGATCCGATGAGCACCATGGCTGTGTCCCCAGAACGTGCCCTCCGTCTCATTTTTCGTGCGACAACGGGTTCTGCATCAACAAAACGTGGCTCTGTGATGGGGACAATGACTGCAGGGATATGAGTGATGAGAAGGACTGCCCTACTCAGGCCTTTCACTGTCCCACTTGGCAATGGCACTGCGTTGGCTCTAACATCTGTTTGAATCTGAGTGCAGTGTGTGATGGCGTCTCTGACTGCCCCAATGGGACTGATGAGTCCCCACTTTGCAGTAAGTTTCCTGACCACAGTTTCCTGGCCATGAATTCATTCTGAGCTTGGCCTGCTATGCATCCCCTTGTCATAGTCACAATGTAGCTCTTGAGAAAGGGATCTCAGTTCTTCTATAATTTCCAATCTGTGTAGGGATAATCATCATGGAATTCAAATAAATCACTGGATCATATTTCTTATTAAATTCTTTGCACTTGGTTCTGCATTTTTACTTCTTTTTACATCATTGACTAATTAAAAAATGAGATGAAGTAAGGCCATTAGATTTTCAATTAAATTTGGTTCTGTTTGTAGTATGCGCGTAAGTTTTTCTAACTTCAATATTTTCTAATTTCAATCAGAACTTGCCACAAAACAAATGAAGTCCGGGGATTTGTGTATACTGTGATTAAAATCCTGTGATTGGCATGTAATCCTAATTACTCTCCTTCCTTTCTTTCCTCTTTAATCATTGCTCACTCTCAGATGAACCCCAACCAGGTATGATTGTGAAATATTTACATGTGTTGTGTTTGTGCTGAAAATGTCCTAATCATTTTCACTTGCTTCCCTTTCTAGTGCATGTTCTGTATTGACACTTATAAATAAGTCAGAGTACACATGAAAATAGAGGTTATTTGCATCCGCAGGCATAGCTGCTATCTTTGGGTGATTTCAGGCAAAGCTGTTCTCACCCTGAGAGAAAGAATGATGGCATGTTAGTGGACCTATTTCCTCTGTTCCAATCTCCTTTCCCTGTTCATTTATTCACTTTTATATCTTACTCTTTTTTTTTAAAGATTTATTTTTTATTTATACATACAAGCTGGGGTACAGGCCGAGGGGTGGCGAGAGGGTTCACCAGAGACGGAGCGGGTAGCAGAACAGGCAGATCAGAAATACACTGCTGAGGGGAGCAGCGGGCAAGGCAGGAGAGGTCTGCCGTGCCATGTGGGATTCTCCCCGGCCAGGCGTTGAACTTGTGTCGCCGCTGCCGACAGCTCCACAGCGTAGCGCTTAACCGCTGCGCCACCAGGGAGGCCCTTATATCTTACTCCTAAATATCAAAGTTTTATCATCCGTTTCTGTATGGATAAAGATTGGCAGGAAGCAAGAGGGCAGTAATTTAAGTCTCTTTGCATCTTTACCAATGACAGTGTGTTTTTTGATGTCAACAGTATTTCCCCAAGACTCTCTCATTGCACTAAATGGAGTTAGCTAGAGAGTCGTAGTGAGCCAAGAGGTCCGACTCTAGTGGATGTGAAGTATAGTAAATCTTCAGAAAACTAGAGCAGATACTGAATAGCCTTTAGACCTCATCCAAGTGAATGCTGCTCTTAGGTCTTACCTGGGTGTTATTTTGAAAGTGGTCTAACACTTCATGACAAATATTACAGTGGAGTGAACCAAAGAAGCAAAGATTGCTGACTTTCTGCCTTTGTGATTTTTTTTCTTTATTTTAGACCAACATAGCTGCTCAAATTCCAATGCTGGCTGTACCCACACATGTATTCAAGGGCCCTTTGGTGCTTACTGCCTGTGTCCATCAGGATACCTACTCGCCAATGATTCTAAGACCTGTGAAGACATAGATGAATGTGGCATTCCAGGCTTTTGTAGTCAGCACTGTCACAATTTGAGAGGTTCATTTCGGTGCTGGTGTGATCAAGAATACATGTTAGAGTCTGACGAGAGGACTTGTAAAGTTACAGGTAATGACTGAACTTGAAAGTGAACTGCCTCCAGCCAATGTAAATAGCATACTCCAGAACTTAAGATAAAATGTCATGTTGTATGCATTGACAATGTTGATTAGGAGTCGAATGGACTCAAATCTGGATAGGTTACATAGCCTCTTTAAGATCTCCATTTCTGCGGATTGAATGAATAAACACGCATAAAAGTTTTGGTGTATTTTTGGAAATAGAGGTTAAAACACATGGATAAGAGATGATTTTTAAAAAATTATCTTAAATAATATCCAAGTGGCTTTCATATTATTTAAAAATTATTTCTATGTCATATTAATTAAAATATCTTTATATCATGTTTAGTGAATTCAATTCAATCATATTAATTCAAACTTAATAACAAATTTCAAATTCATTAGAAGCAATTATACTATATATTTAAAAGTGACCCATTATGGTGATCATGATGAAATCTTACACAGATATCAAATTATAAATTATATAAGGTAAGAAACCAGTGTTATCAATGAAAATTTAAGAAAGCAGTCAGGATAAATCAACAGTAAAAAAAAGTGACCAAGTGGAGGTGGTTAGTACAAAACAGACAATTTCATTTTTCTTAAGTAGAAGTCTGGGTGGTTCAGAAGCTAAATTTGGTCTTTATCCTCATTGTTTGTTTTCCATTAGGGATTCAGTGTTATTGCCCCAGTCTTTGCCCTCTGGAGAAAGCATACATTGTTCAAAAAGGAAGAATAATGTAAAATAGATATCTAAAAAATTTTTTTTTAAGTAAAAAAAAAAGAAATTAGGAAAGGGAAAGAAAGTGGAGGACAGGTAACTTTCTTTTTTTTTTTTTTTTAAAGATTTATTTTATTTATACATACAAGCTGGGGTACAGGCCAGAGGTGTGGGGTGACAAGAGGGTTCACCAGAGACAGAGTGGGGAGCAGAACAGGCAGATCAGAAACACACTGCTGAGGGGAGCAGCGGGCGAGGCAGGAGAGGTCTGCCGCGCCATGTGGGATTCTCCCCGGCCGGGCGTCGAACTCGCGTCGCCGCTGCCGACAGCACCACAGCGCAGCGCTTAACCGCTGCGCCACCGGGGAGGCCCTGGACAGGTAACTTTCTTTTAAAGACGTGACCTGAAATTTGATACATCATTTGTACTCACGTCCTATTGGTCAGAACTTCATCACATGTCTCTCCAAGCTGAAATGGGTGCAGATAAATGTCTTTAGCTGGGTGGTGATGTGCCACACTAAAGCCTGGCCTGAATTATTACTAAAAAGGAAGAAGAGAAGAGTGGATTTGGGGAGACAATTAAAAGTCTCTGCCACAGCTGAATGCCTTGGGGTACACAAAATTTTTAAGACATGACTACTGTTATCAAGAAACCTACAGTCTAGGAAGGATGACAAGGAAAGTACAAAAGTAACTACTGTAAAAGGAAGAATGCAAGTATAACTCATTCTATATTGACGTTTTAGACAAAGAAAGTGTAGAAAGATATTTAGGTAAAAGCACTTTTAAATATGAAAATCAGCTATTAAAATAAAGGATGAAGTGATTAAAATCATTTTTATGGGGATTCCCCCCCCCCATTACTGTAGTTTGGAATTTCATCCTCTTTTTGTTACCAAAAGAGTTGCATCAAATTTAAGAGAAGCTTTGGTTGTGTTTTCTCTCAGAATCACTGACTTTTTTGCATTTTCCTCCTGAACAGTATCTGAAAATCTACTCTTACTTGTGGCAAGTCAGAACCAAATTGTTGTTGACAGTATCACTTCCCAGTTCCAAAATATCTATTCAATTATTCAAGAAGGTTCTCGCATTGTAGCTGTTGATTTTGATTCAGTCGATGAACGGGTGTTTTGGTCTGATGCAACTCAGGGCAAAATCTGGAGTGCATTTCAAAATGGAACAGACAGAAAAGTAGTAAGTACATTTCTACTGACTTTGGCCTGACTAGTTCCTCTGTCTTTGTCTATTTGCTACTAACTGTGAGAGAAAGCCCTACCTTATCCTGGATATCTCTTATATTGCCCTTTGGACACAACACCCCCAAAGGGACTGATGTTCATAACTTCTAATCTATGGGTGCAGAATGTGGCCCCTGAAGGTAGCTCCATTATTCTGAGTGTCAGGCTATATTCTACAAAGACTTCACAGAGTCGCGCAGGTTCTCTTTGCAATTTTTTCTCCCAATGGCTAAAAGCAGGGAAGTTTATAGGGCTCCTTTCTTAGCTTTAACTTAGTTAGGCTTTTTAGGTTATCTCTCAGCATTTCAGTTTCTTGACTCCTGATGGTTATGCTTCCTCTGCCCTTTAGATATTTATTTTATAATTGTTGGTATTTAACAAAGATAACATTTTTGGCATGCAGACATTATAAAGTTTCATAGGGTTGCAACTTAGTAAATGGATAGAGCTGAATTGTAAAATTTACTTGCACAAAACTGAGCCTAAATGAAACTGTACACTAAGCCAATGATAGTGTTATCTTCCAGTTTTCAGTCCTATGAAATCTTGTGTATTTTTCCTAGAAAAATCTACTATTGATTTGGTGGTTAACTATGTGGGAAGACATAATTTTCTGATTCTCACAAGCTATCAAGACCCAGTTAGATGCTTTATTTTAGATTTTCATGAAACTCATTGAATTTCATGAATTTCTTCTCTTTAGAATTCACTCTTGATTCACTTTTGTCTTTAGATACTTGGGAGTAGCACCACCCTGACTGAAAGTATTGCTGTGGATTGGATAGGCCGCAATCTCTACTGGACCGACTATGCTCTGGATACAATTGAAGTCTCCAAACTGGATGGAAGTCACAGGACTGTGCTGATTAGTAACAACATCACAAATCCCAGGGGACTAGCATTAGACCCCAGAATTAAGTAAGCCTTTTTGAAAAAAAATTATGTTACCTTGACAAAGTTTTAATGAGGGAAAAATAACAGTGACATGATGTGACTGGTATACATGACACATTTTATTTATTTTTTAATATATATTTTTATTGTTATTTATGTCTTTTATATTTTGTATTCCCCTTGGGTAACCCACCACCAATTCACCTGTGATCCATCTCTTTGGTCCCTTGTGTTCTTTTCTATTCCATTTTGTGCTCTTATCCTCCCCTCTTGCCCCACCCCCACTGAGTGTCTCTCTCATTTTAAATGATCCTTTGTTTAAACATCTCTGTAGACATGGTAAATAAGTGTCCATGATTTACTGATTGGCTGTTTCTAGCTTTCCTTTATCTGAGTAATCTTCTTCACAAAGTACAGAAAAACAATTGGGTATTCACTTAATTTTAAGATCATGTTGATTTATTAACTTGCAATAAATATGATTGTTGTAGAGTAATATGATTAAATTTGAGTGAATACATACGGTAATATTCCGTAGATGGGCCAGTTTACTGTAACTTTTATACCTTGTAGTAATATAACAAAAAAGCCTGATTTTCCTGCTTCAGTTTTGAGTTGTATATTAGAGCTCCCTTTATATCATGCAAGGATGAAAACTTTGACCTGTTGATCCCAAAAGGCAGCAGTAGAAATTCTCCCATGTGCTTGGGAATATTGGAGGGCTTCCTTTCTTAACTTTACTTAGATTCTCAAATTGAGATTCTTTTCTGCAGAATGATAATGATAAATGATAAATTCTGTTCAGTGCAGTGCAGATTTTCTAGATATTATACAGTATTACATACCTGTGCAAATTTATGATGAATAAGGTGGCTGTTATCTTAAACATGACAGGGCAGACACACAAGGATGGATAGATTTTTCTAGAACAACTAGTTGCAGATTGAACAGAAACATCAATTTGGTATTGAAACTTTCAGTGTCAGAATGCACTGCATATTTTAGTACATTATAGGACACCATTGACTGTGATTGCATGATGGTTACAGTTTTACTTTGGAACACTGGGAAATAATAAGTTCTGTGCATACATCCTAAAGTGGAGATGATTTATTTTAAGCAGAGCATAAACATGATCTTCTATTATTTCAGATGACAGTGATTTTCCATATTGACATATGTACCTTCCAGTTGGTAACTAGTTTCTTTTCACAGTGACCATGTGATGTTCTGGTCTGACTGGGGCCATCACCCTCGTATTGAGCGAGCCAGTATGGACGGCACTTTGCGCACTGTCATTGTCCAGGACAAGATTTTCTGGCCCAATGGCATAACTATTGACTACCCCAACAGATTGCTCTACTTCATTGATGGCTATCTTGATTATATTGACTTCTGTGATTATAATGGAAACCATCGGAAACAGGTGGTAGCCAGTGAATTGGTAAGTTGAGAGTAAGGACAGTTAAACTAAAGCTGCAAATGTGACTTAATAGAAAGCAGATAGAGTAACAAGAAAACTATTAAATTAATTTTTGTGTCATAGACATCACACGGTCAATTCAGGAAATATCAAGGGTGAGGGCCAATGTGTCTTTTGTTACTAATAGAAAAGAAATCTTTTTATTTTCATTCAGGGTCAGATTGCGATAGGTCCAGGTATTGTTAATAGTTCATGTGATTTAGTTGCTCTGTAAATACTCATTTGTTGCTTCTATACCTTTATAAATGTGCTATGCAATGAAATCGTAGCCTGTTACATTTTCATTCAGGAAATTCCAAAATTTCAGGAAATTCTCACAAGTCAAATGAAAAAATACAGAAAGTATGTATTTTACCAAAGAGCTATTATTGACTTCCATTTAAGATTGTCATTGTTTATGTGCTGAAGAGACCCTGGGAGGGCCTCCCTACCTTCAGAACTATGCATCCAAGCTGTATTAGGTCCGTGAACCAGCTTGCTGCAGAACAAGATAGCAGAAATAGCATGAGACACAGAGTGGTTAGGATTTGGGAGCAGGAATGAGAAAGGTGTAATTAGATAGGTAATCCAGAGAAGTTACCTTACTTTCTGCACTTCAGTTTTGCTTTGTTTGTAAAAGGGATGCCTAATGTAATTACCAGAGTAAAACCAAAGATTAAATGACAAAAATACTTTGAGTAGTATAGTGGGAAAGGGGTCAAACAGTATATATTTTTGTCTGTCTCTTGAACAATGGCTCCCTGTGTCTTTATTGAAATACTGAAAAACAAACAAACAAACAAACAAATGCGCATCTTCTTGGCCAGATGGATTGTTCACCTTGATTTTTATTACTGGGCAACGTCTCATTGTTCTCTTTTGCTTCACAGATTCTGCGGCATCCTTATGCCCTAACTCTCTTTGAAGATTCTGTGTACTGGACTGACCGCAGTACTCAAAAGGTTATGCAGGCCAACAAGTGGCATGGAGGCAACCAGTCAGTCATAATGAGTAATGTCAACAGTCCTCTTGGGATTGTTGCAGCTCATTCTTCAAAACAACCGAGTTGTAAGTGACACAGTCAGCCATCCTACTTGGGGATAGTTCAGAAAACAGTTACTGTGGAAATGCTAAATGCATGCTGTTGCAGATCCATTTGTTTGGGCAATAAATTTTCCTTCCCTCTTATTAACCACCCCAGTACCAACATTTCCATTCATTTTATTTACCAGGGAAAACTCAAACCTTTTATGTAACAACAGCGCATCTAAATTTTATTTGGCAGTTGACTAGTGGCTTTGTGTCCTTTTTTTGAGTCTCACTTTCCTCAGAGACACAGTACAGATACAGACTAGACAGTTCCTTAGATCCTTTTATTGCTACCATTCTCCATTTTAAAGCAGTTTATTTTAATGACCCCTTTATTACAACAATGGTGCCTTGTTGGGACTCTGCTGTGTTACATTACAGTGTATATTGTGGATAGCTAGGTGATTTAAAAAAAAATATGGCTTTGGTAGGGAAATAAATCAGTTGCTCTTCACTTAATCTTCGCTCTCCAAACTCTGAGATGGTTTCTCATCAGACTTCAGATTCTGGTAGTTAAAATCTCCCTGATCTCTTCTTCCACTTATTCTTGCTAGATTGGACTTTGTTATTGTGCAGAAGCACATCATCCTACTTCCTACCTCAGAACTTTTGCATTAGTTCATCCCTTCCTGGAATATCTTTCCTCCATATCTCTGCATAAGTGTTTCGTTCATGTCTGTTAGGATTCTACTCAAAATCCCTTGGTGGACCTTGGCCACCCTCCTCCTCTCAGTTCTTTTGCTCTTTATCCTCATGATCTGAAATCACACAATTTATGAATTTGGTTTTGTCACTTTTGGTTAGAATATATCCATGTTTACAGTATTACCATTACTTAGAATGGTGTTTGATTGAATGAGAATATCCTGTGAGTTCGGGAAGCACACAGGATCCATTTTACTCTCAAATCAGAGGCACACAAAAATGTCATCAGTAGAAAAATAAAAGATTATTATTGACCCCAAAATTGAACTGTGGGTAAATGTCAGGGTCACATAGCAAACACATACTTTGGTTTCATTTAATGTAAAATGATCTCTTTAATGTCAGGCAAGGAGTCACTTATTACTTAGTATTGTATTTCTGTTCTAAGTTCCAAATTATTCAGCTATAGTTGATAAGCTGGTTTGGGCTGGATTGACTTATGACACTGGGTAAATCACACCTCCCTCATATGTCTCTTACAGATTTTATATTGGAAGTATAATGCCAGGGAGAGGTAAAGTACTTTAGAAAACAAAACAAAACAAACAAACCCCCAAACAACAGCTGTAACGCAAAGTATTAGTATCTGCAAATCTTGGGGGGTGTTTGGGAAGACAATTACAGTGTGACTTTGTGAAGCTTAATGAGGGAGATTTTCCATCCACCAAAGCTTTCTTCTCTTTCTATTGCAGCTGTAAATCCATGTGATGCTGCCTCCTGCAGCCATCTCTGTCTGCTTTCCTCACAGAGCCCACGGCTTCATTCTTGTGCTTGTCCTTCAGGATGGATTCTCTCGAATAATTCTGTGACTTGCTTAATAGGTACAGTATGCCCTTTAAGTATGCCCTGAAGTTAGAGCTTGCCACAGTTTGTGCAGGGTGGGGTAAGCCCTCAACCACTTGCAGCCTGAGTTCGTGCTGTGTTCTCCTTGATTTAGGTGTATTTGGAATATGTGCTATGTGATGGTTTAATAGGGTATACTTCAGTTGAAATGTAGTTTCTGTATGGGAGCTAATATTTTGATCTCACATTTTTTCTTTCTCAGTTACAGTTATATTAGCTATGACAATGGGAAGTTCCAAATTTTGCTCTTAAGAAGTAAAAAATTCTTGACATTTATATATGGCTTCATTTTCCAGGTTCATTATCTTATTTTTAATTTTCAGTGATTGAGTGTTCTAGGTTAGGTCTTCTGACTCCAATTTCAGAATCTTTACTGTTACTATCTGATAGTAAAACATGAAAGTTCTCTGTGTGACATATCATAAGTGATTATTTGTGCAACTTAGTCTTTATCTCTTAGAGACACTTTACTGGGTTGTTTAAAGAGTATGTGGAGTGTTACACTAAGTACCTTGGGAAATAAGAAAGGAAGGAAAAAATATAGTCAACCCACAAAAGAGGTTTTTTTTTCCCTAGAGTACATACTTTTAATGTATGTACCTGGTGTATAATAAATATTAAAAACTTATTAAACTCTAAATATCATTTGCTTTTGCTTAAAAATCTAAAATATCATTCTAAACTCTTTCATTTTCATGAAGGGCATTGGATGTATTTCATACTGATAAAAATGACCATAGATAAGTTAAAATTAAATGTTTAATGATTAAGAAATGTTCCTAAATTAAGAATAAAGTCCTAATCTAGAGGGAAATTTAATTTTCAAATGGAAAACATGTACGGAATGCAAGAAATTTATGGCATTTATAGATTATGTAGATGTAGTCTTACTGAAAATTTAACTCCACCAGCATGTAATTTTTGCAATGACTTTCATGATGAAAGATTTTAATCATTGGTAATGCTTATAAAAGGATTGGCATTTGCCATTTTTCTTCAGTGACTTATTATGTGCCTAATCCTTGATGACATTGTTTAATTTAGTGTGTTCTCAGTCTTTCAGCAGAAGATTAAAAAGATCTATAGACATTTTGGATACAAAGCTTTCTTTATTACACAAAGATTGTTGAACTATGCATTGGTGTAATCGATATTACTATCTGATGGTGATTGATAAGTGTTAATTCTAAATAGTACCTTTTGTTGGTTCACAAATAATTCCGCTAGTGGGTCTTTTCAGGGATGACTTCACTAAGGCAGAATATTTTCAGTATTTCCCACCTGGTTTCTCATTACTGGTTGGGTAATCAATGATAATATATATTTAATTTAAAAAGTTGCACATTTCTTTTTAACAACAAGCTCAGAAGACTTGTTCACATTTATATATGAAATTATTTTACATGATTGAAATGTTCAACAGTTTTTAAAATGGTGTTTACTAAGTATCTAGGTTATCTTTGGAAGTGCATATGTGATATGGTTAAGAAAAAAACATATTATATAATATTGTTTATGTAAAAACGTGCCCTAGGAGAGTTTGGAGGGTGATACACAAGTGTCAGTGGTGGTTACAGTTGGGTAGGAGAATTGAGGGATATCACTATTGTTTTCTAACTTTATGTCACAAAAAGTTTAAAGTGAGAACTTTCTCTGTATGAATATTTTTTGTTCTTTAGAAGATGTTTCTCACAATGACAAAAACTAATACAAACAAACAAAACTCAAATATCTTCCCAGCACCTTCTAAAATAAAAACTTCAAACCCAAATTATACTTCTGACTCAGCTTGAGCAACACAGGCAATTTCTTCAGTGATTATGTGCACACAAGAGGGTAGCATGCCATGCCCATACTCTTGGAGAGGTTGTGCTGCTGGTCAATTTGGCCAAGGTCTGGACAGGGGAGGACCAAGGTTTGGGAGTCCCAAATGTTACCCTATATCTATGGCTCATATTCCATTTCTCACTGTATGTCTCTTTACTCCTCTGTTCCAACACTGACTCTAACGGGAACGTGACTTGAAACATAAAAATCAATAGTTTTAAAGATGATCTTCCATTTCAAGACTGATATAAAACCTAGGGCACCTTAAATAGCACCTCCTCTTCGACCTCTTTCCACCCACAGAGGCATGGTGCTTCTGTGCCTTATTCCTTTATGACCATAACTTTGTGATAAGGGTCCATATACTTTGTCACACACTCTAGACTCTAAGTTCACTGAGGGTAAAGCCTCTACCTTAGCAGTATGCTTTTTTGCTTGCGACACATAGTAAATGTTAAATGAAAAAAAAAAGTTCTCTAGTGTTTTTCTTTGCTCCTTCTCCTGTGCTTTTCATCCAATTGCTCCATAATAGGAATATAGTGTCATAAAATCACTTTCTTGCCCACAGAGCACTTTTTATGCATCCTTCCATGCCACTGTTGTTTTGGTGGTCACTTCCTTTCTGGTGTTTCTCTGGCATCAATTTCACTTTGGCTTTCACATTTCACAGCATCAAATGATACCCCTCCCAGTCTCATCCATTGCCCACAAATGTTCGTTGGTTGCAAGCCCTCTCAAATGTACCCGCAATGATCAGATGGTCAGATAATGGGCCTGAGATTCATCCTCAGGAAGGAGTAATGGCCCAGAAAGGAGGAGCAGAACTGAGTAGTGCTTAAGGGAGAAGTTACTTGGAGGAATCAGGCAAGCCCATGTCTGATGTATGAGAAATGTGAAATATTTAAGTCCCTAAATGGTGCTTTGGCTGAGAATTACTCTAAGTACTTGGGCATTAAGAAAAACCATTAAGTATTTCTTGAGTTCTTCTAGGCTGACAAATAAGCAAGCAGACAGATTATTAAGAGAAAAATCCATATAGAAGTTTAATAATCTGATATACTTGGGAGAGATCCAGCATGACTTAATAATTGACCACATGACTTTAGATACTATTTTAAATAGCTTGGTTAAGACAAAGGAGTTGGGGAATTAAGGAGAAATTCATTTAGAGGAATAAAGGAATGAAGATTTAGGTTCTGCCTTTTCTACAAAAAAAGATAATGAGACAGGGTCTTCCTGGGAATCTTTACAGAGAGTTTACAAAAAAATATCAAAAACAACTTCCACCCAGCCATCCCATGAAATGAACATCTAGTGGAATACATGTTTTAGGGTGGCAGAGTTTTGTTCTCCTAGATAAGTAAAAAGAAAATTACCCATTAAAAATGTCAGTTTAGAGAAAATTTAAAATTTCCCCTGTGAAATTGTTTTTGGTTTTACTGATCCAGTAAGCACTTGTAACTTACAATCAGTAATTAAATGCCATTTCAATATAATTTTAGGGTACATTTGAATCTCATAATATTGCTTTTACTTTTTTTCATTACTGCAGTTAAGTGAATTAGTAGTAATTTGATATTCAATAGGTGCTACCTAGCTTGCATCTTTTGCAGAATAGTGATTAAGAACATAGATTTTGGAGTCTAAGAGACCTGGCTTTATGACTTTGGTTATATTGCTTAACTTCTTTGTACTTCATTTGAAAGTTTGGCAGGGAGCGTACGTATCCAATAAACAGGGCGATGAAGCTTTAGGGAGACAGATTAGGTGAAAGAATATTTGTGTGGTGCATACTGTGTGGCACTTACACATGAGGATGACTGTTGTGGCTATTGCAGTTGTTGAATGTGAAGCAATGGCCAGAGGATGGACTTGAGAATGAGTCATTTTCTGAGTTTTTTTTCTTGCAGAAATCATATAGCCCTTGTAAGGTCCATTTGCCTCATTTGAAAATAACTTCACAGTCTTGTAAAAGACTAAATGCTATATATTGTAATACTTTGTAGAATATAAAGCATTAATAATTGCAAACCTTAAGTTTTAGGTTCATAAAATGCTGAGGTATTGCTTCAATATTAGAAATGTCAGGAATAAGGAGAAGCTAATGAAACTGAAAATATGTAGAGAAAAATGTTTCAAAATAACCTCATTGAAGATATAAAATTTCCCAGGTCACTAAACTAATAACATCATTTATTGTCCATGAAAATTATACAGCGATTATTTTTTATTTTGTTTTAGTAAGTAGTATATATTACATGTGTCTTAATAACACAAAACTCACATTCTAAAGATCTCCTTTCTTCAGAGGAATTATAAAATAAAACCCTACTCTTGAGTTTTCATTTATGGATTTTTTTTTTTTTTTGGATAATGGTACTACAGCTAAAATAAAGATTATCTTTGAAAAAGGACTTTTATTATCTATTAAGAAAGCTTAACTAATAGTACAGATACTTTTGAGAACTTTTAAAAAAGATACTATTTACTATTTACATATTCACTTATCTGTCCATCCACCTCTTCAATTATGTGGTCATTCATTTAGTTAGCAAATATTTATTAGGGAACGATTATATTGTGGATTTGGGGACATAAAGATCAATGCACTGAGGCATGAAAACTTGCTAGGAGCCCAAGGCATCTCACAGTGGGGAACCATAAGGAAGGGGTTAGGCAGGTCCCTAAGAGCTGAGACAGAAGGAGAGACCTGAAATTCACAGTGTACCTTATATCTACCATGAGGTCCAGATGACACCTGCCATTATCCTGCCTAACTGCTAAAGTGCTAAAGTCCCAGGAGTAGCCTCCACATCTATCCTTCCTCCTTCAGTCTACCTCTGTCTCTCTCTGTCTCACTGTCTCTATGTGTGTGTGTGTGTGTGTGTGTGTGTGTGTGTGTGTGTGTGTGTGTAAACATAATAATATATATAATATATAGGAGAAATCAAGGAGAAAAACATCTCAAAATAACCTCACTGAAGATGAAAACTTCCTTGCTTCTTCCTCCTTCCCAAAGGCCCCCCATTCAGGAAGTCCAGTTCATAGCATGCTGGAAATTGTAACCCAAGGTTTTGGCAGCATGGAAGTGGGGGTGGGGTAGGGTGGGGGAAGTGGTGCAACACTCCTCCTCCTTTTGTGATGATACATCCTATAACAGTTCTATTTTATGAACATAAAACGAGTGAACTGCTGTTGACCAAGAGTAGACTATATTTGTTTTCATTCACTTTTTTTTTTTTTTTTTTTTGGTAAAATCCTTTCCCTGAGCTATTCAGTATTACTGAGGTTTATCTGCATGTAGAAATGGAGGAATTTCTTAACAATAAAGCTTACTAAACTTCATAGTCAAGTTTGGTTGATTTATGGCTAGTCAGCATAAGTGAGAGATTAATGAAGAGAAAGGTAAATAATGATCTGCCTTGGGAAAATTCAGAAGCAGTGTGTGTGGAGTTGGAAAACTGGTGTCCCAGAAATCCACTAAACTCAGTAGAAGGTCCCAGATTGTTTGATGAAGTACCTACCATGTATAATATTTATTGCTGAAATCTGTAGTCACATTTTATCCCATAAGATGTTAACAATCCATTTCCTTCTACTTCTCTAGTTGTCTTGGAATAGTGGGATATAATTTTGACTGACATTCTGCTATTTTTACAGATGATCAACCTTTCTTAATAGTTGTAAGATACAGTATAATTTTTGGAATTTCTCTTAATCCTGAGGTGAAGAGCAATGATGGCATGGTTCCCAAACCAGCGATAAGGAACGGTTATGATGTTGAATTTGATGCCTCAGAGCATTTAATCTATTGGGTTGAGAATCCAGTAAGTTTTGAATAACAAGTATAGAACTTGTTCTTGAAAAGCCTACCTACACTAATGCCTTCTTAGAGAAAAACTTTCTCTGGGTGAATGGAAAGGAAATGGTATAGAAATAGCTTAATTTAATCTAAGTTTGCAGAAATCAGCTAATAAGTGCATTTAAGCTAATAGGTATTATTTATTTATTCAGCAAGTATTTATTAAACATGCCCTGCACTAAACTACCTGCTTCCACCTACAGATACATGTCAAGAAGCAGGAGTCACAAGTTTTCTCTCAGCTGGCTTTAAACTCTAGAAGAATTTTAACTAACATAAAAGCAGAAGTTCCCTAAGGGAATTCAATGAAACCATTTGATAAGGCTGCTGGTGCCTTCATTCAGAATCTTTGCTTCCAGGATAAGAACATTCCTCCAGTTACCTTCCTGTTGGGCCCTTTTCCTCACCCTTTTAAGAAGAAACCTGTAAAGATACAGAAGGGGCAAAGAGAATACAAATGGGGCAGAGAGGAAAGATCTTTGTGTTTGATGCTTGTCACCTCTATGTAAAATATGCTTCTGGCCCCTTGATTCATATCTGTGACTGAGTTATTTTTATGACTTGCCTGTGGTTGTCAGGAATTAAATATCTGTAGTCAAGATAAGAAGTAACCTTGTGTATTCCTGTGACACATTTAAAAATCTGTGTATTTCAAAATGGTGCAGTGTTAACCCACCCAGGGCAGGGCTGAGCTTTCAACTTTTCTCTAAGTGTGAGGAGTGTTAAAGAGACACAGCAGCTGTCCGTAGCCACTGTGAAGAAAGAGCTTTCCTGCAGAAATTGTGGCCTTGAAATATCTCACCTGTCCTTGTCTTTCTTTCCAGGGGGAAATTTACAGTGTAAGGACAGACGGCACCCAAACGAAAGTGGTTATTCCTCGCTCTAGTTTGGGATCTACTACGGGCCTAGCCTTAGACTGGATATCAAGAAACTTTTATTACACCAATCCTGGAACTCAGTCTATTAAGGTAATGGTTCCTTAAAACTATTTACACAAAATCACTTGTTTCTGATATATGTAAGAGCTATTCTCAGGAAATGCTCTCATGCATTTGAAATTATTTTAAAGTTGGAAGCTAAAGGGAAGAGAGATCAGTATTGACTAACAAAGTTTCTGAAACTGAGGACAGAAACCAAGTTAAAAAAAATTATTGGAACTTTCTACTGCCCTATTATGTTTCCTTCTAAGTATCAATATGAAAGAGTTGAGATAATTTATGAAAAAATAAAAAGATAAAATAAAAGATTATGTAAGGGATTCAGCATAAAGGGAAAATTATAGTAGGCAGGGAATTTTCGTTGTCTTTCCTCATCAAATTTTCAGTTCTATTTCAATTCTAAACCAAATTTATAGGTTATTTCTGTTTTTAGATGAGAATCTTTCAGTGGTTCCAATACAGATTTTGTAACAGGGAAAGAGAAAATAGAAACTTGATTCTAATTCCTTTGATGCTCTCCTTTTTGTGATGTGTTCTTTCCACTCTGATTCCCAGAAGAAATTCTAGATGGGGTATAGGTATGAAATCACATGAATAAATCAGAGGTAACTTGAAGTACTGTTTTGCTCTATCTTAAGACAAGATTAAAACATGTAAGGGATTATTAATTCATAATAATTTTGAAGATGAAAATTCCTAAAGCACAGGGAGTGTCTTGTGAACTGGATGGTTAGCAGGGCTGTGTAGAGTGACTGTCCATTGCTTAGAGGAGGAGCCAGCTGTCTTTTGGGGGTATTCAGGAAGACCGATACTGAAGATGAGGAAGGCACACAGCAGGCAAAAGTTTAATTTCTAGTATATTCTATAGACTTGCATTGAAATAATACCTTCCAGTTTGCAAAAGTCTTTCACAAACACTATCTTACTTAATCCTCACAATCATGAGATTTTAACATGAGGGGAACCTTGGAGGTTCATCTTGTTCCTGCCCTTTGTTTTTAATTTATTTTTATTTTTACTGAAGTACAATGGTTTACATCCTTGTTAGTGTTTCGGATGTATAGGATTTCCTCTCTCAGGTGTAGTCACCATAAAGCACCCACTACTCATAGTCCTCCACTATAGTCCATTGTGCTGTCTCTCCAGTCATTTCTCACCCTCCTCCCCCTCCCCTTTTCCCTCTGGATGCCTCAGTTCTATGCTCAGCTTTCAAGGGTTGGTTTTAAAGTTTACCTTTGTCTGGCTCTTTGCTTGGATTCTCTGTATTCTACATATAAGTGATACTGTTTGGTACTTACCTTTCTCCTTCTGGCTTATTTTGCTTAGCATAATCCCTTCAAGCTCTGTTCATAATTGCTGCAAATGGCACGAGTTTATCTTTTTTGATTGCTGAGTAGTATTCCATTGTAAATATATACCACACATTCTTGTTCCACTCATCTGTTTTTTTTAACACTTAGATTTTCATAGTTTTTAAGATAAAATCCTGAAGCCCCCAGCAGTTAAGAAATTGGTTTAAACCATCACTGCCCTTATTCTTAGGTGGTATTTTATGATTGCCTTTTTACAAACCACAACTCTAGAAACTGGCCTGGATTAACCCCCTTTTACAAAAGGTATTTTTCGTAATATCAACTAAAAATATCACCCTTATATCAAAACATAGAAAAAATGCTGTCACTCCCTTAATACTGAACTCAAATGTCTCTAGAGTCCACTCAGTACAAACTGTCTTAATTCTGAAAGGGTTAATATGTTCTTACTCTGTCTGTTCATTTCTTGGTTTGCAAATAGATGTCTTCCCTTTTTCCAAAAGCAGGAGTATGTAGCCTCCATCAGTGTTAGTTACAATGAAAAAGCACCATTTGAAGAATAACTGAGTGTGTACATATGCATGTGTAAGTATGTTAAGTCCACTTTAACCATATAGATCCAAAGTTTGTAACTGTGCCCACAATGCAGTGCAGATACAGAGGAAAGATAATTTGCACGGGAGTGTGAAGACTTTGCTTTGAGTCTCATTTATTATTCAGTTAACAAATATTACTAACTGCTTTCTATGCATCAGTCCCATAGGTTATTCCTGGGTATTCAAAGATGCGTAAAATGATTTTTTTATGCTCATGTATTTGAGAAGTAGGGACATCAAAAATACCACCACCTTTTGCTCCAGTGTGACAAGTGTGATACAAGCAGTGAATATAAAATACCATGTGAGTGGGGGCAGAGTGAAACTGAGGGGAGAGAGAATGGCAGGCTTCCCCTACGTTGTTGTCATGAATCAAGTCTTGAAGGATGACCAACATTTATTTCTGACAAATGAAACAGGGAAAAGGCATCTCAGGCAGAGAAAAACACTTGAGTAAAGACCTTGAGATTAAAAAATGTGTTTTGTGACTTGAAAGCAACACTCTATTCCCTCTACTGGCAGGCTGTTTAAATTTGGACGGATTAAATTTTCTGAGTCTCTGTTTTCTTATCTGTAAAATGGGGCTAATAACTTAGGAAGCGAAAGTACTTCATGATAGTAAGGTATACAGAGCCCCGATTCTCCCACATAACAATATTTTTAGAATACCCATAAAGGGCTTAACTTTAAGAATAGTGATCCAGAGACAAATTGCCCTTTTAGTGTTTTTATTAGGTTTTCTTCTTTGGTGATATCAGTTGTGACTCTTCCAGTTGAATGTTAAATTGTTTGAGAAAGCAGGTATAGTGCTCACTTACTGTTTACCTGTATAATGTCCCTTTCCACATACCAGTAATTCATATTCAGTTCCAACTTAAAAATTAAAAAGAATATTGAAGAAATTATTTTCCACTAGGGGTAGCTGTGTGCCCATTCACCAAAGGCAATTTTGTAGCTGAAAAATAAAACCTACAGAATTTGTTTGCGAGAGCTTAATTTATTCCCCTGTCAAGGGAAGGAACTTGCTTTTGAACCCAAGAGATCCTTAGGCCTTGGAAAGGAGACAACTTTTAGCAGGAAGAGGAAAATTGAAAAGACAAAAATTATCTTAGTCCAATTATGACAGAAAGATACCAGATAGGAGAGAGGAGTTTAGAAGGGAGAGAAAAGTGAGGGAATAAAGTATGTGTGTATATATGTAAGAGGCAGAAATAAAAGCATAAACATAGATACACAAATCATCTATTTGTACTGAATAGCAACTTTATAGAAAAACTGCAAACCAGTAGGTGTTTTCTAATCACTTATTATGAGTTGTTTCTCCTCATAGACTCAGATGCATATTAAAATAGCCTTGTTCCTGTAAGAAACTGTTTCTTGTCTAGTAATGCATAGTTCTCTGTGATGTTTCAATATTCTGATTGTGATTGTGGTTATAAAAATTATAACCATAATAATTAAAAATAGACAACATTGGGAAAGCCACTAAACTTCTATGGGCCTCCTTTTCATCATCTGAAATATGGGCATAATGATGGTATCCATCTCACAGAATTAGTGGGAGGATCAAATCTTATAATGCTTAGCAGTAAATGCCCGATAAATCAATAAAACATAGGAAACATTTATTGAACACACCTGTGCTGAGTTCTGTGAAAGTAATTCACAAATGTATCTCATAGTCCTGTGAGCTCTAAATAGAAAATGTCATCATCATCATTTTTTATACCAAAAGGTGAATTTACCTCCCTCATGTCAAATAGTCAGACATAGCAGGGCAGGGATTAGGATTCAAATGTTATAACTAAGGCTATTAATTTAGAAAATAATTCACTTGGACCTTGAGTGCATTTAGACTGTTTGATGAGCTCTCTTTGCAGTATTGGACCACTGGGTGCTAGCTGGGGTGTGGCATTCCCATTTGTCTTTCAGTTTTGTCTTTTCTGAAGGCCTTTGTATAGTTTCTCTCAGGCAGTGATTCTCATGCTCTCTGATATTGACCCATTTTTACCTTCCTTTTATCCATGAAAGTTTCCTTTCCTGAAATTTAGGTGAGTTGAAAACAGGAATTTGAGTAGTGATATTGCCTTTCTTAATCATTTTCCATTGAGCTGATTTCTTCAAAGCTCTGAAATACAATAAAGGATTATGTGAATCTCATGTAAACCCTCCCATTCATCCCTTATTATGCTTTAGAATTTGTTGTATACATTCTCCTTCATCTCAGCTTTCTTTGATTTCCTCTTATGAAACTCAGTTCTAACAAGGGTTTTTTATGCTGTAGGTTTTCACCCTGCGGGGAAACATCAGGTACAGAAAAACACTGATTACCAATGATGGGACAGCTCTTGGTGTTGGCTATCCAGTTAGCATAACTATTG
>PVIJ01001328.1:144454-206247 GCA_004024925.1 Scalopus aquaticus
ACAAAATGGAATAGAAAAGAACACAAGGGACCATGGAGATGGATCACGGGTGAATTGGTGGTGGGCTACCCAAGGGGAATACAAAATGTAAAAGACATAAATAACAATAAAAATATATATTTATAAAAAAAAAAGTGGGAGATTTCAAACTTAGGGCATTTTCTGATTTCATATGCCAACATTTGAAAAACAAAAGTCTCAGTGGGAAAAGGAAATAGCTCTGAGTTATATTTAAATAGGAAGGATATAATTTGTATTTTCTTCTATTTTTTTTTTAAAGATTTATTTTTTATTTATACATACAAGCTGGGGTACAGGCCAGAGGCGGGGGGCGGCGAGAGGGTTCACCAGAGACAGAGCGGGTAGCAGAACAGGCAGATCAGAAATACACTGCTGAGAGGAGCAGCGGGCAAGGCAGGAGAGGTCTGCCACGCCATGTGGGATTCTCCCTGGCCGGGCATCGAACTCGCGTCGCTGCTGCCGACAGCTCCACAGCGCAGCGCTTAACCACTGCACCACCGGGGAGGCCCAGTATTTTCTTCTATTTTCCTCAAATTAATAACACTGGAATTGAACTTAATTCTAAACAAGCAAAAATTTCAAGATATGATTGAATAATACCTTTGATTTTGAATGAATGTGGAAAATTTTAAGGGGGTAGATACATTTAAGATTATGTTTAGACTAGTTGAATTGGGAGTCAATGGGAACAGTTTAGAACCTGTTCCACAGGAGAAATAAAATAGGAGCAGAGAAGAGATGGGAGAGTTTGGTCAAAGTAGAGCTTTTCAGAATTTGAGAACTGGGAGGCAGAGAAGTTGAAAGTTGGAGAGTAGGCTTATGGGGTGGATTTACTGAATTGATGGTGGAAAAGGCATGTAGATAAAGATGACTGGAATTAAGGGGTTTGAGGACATGAGAGAAAAGAGTGTAAGAGGCTGTGAATTTAGCAGGAAGTGATATATAAAGGAATTAAAACTTAGATTCAAGTCTAGAAGTTATGTCTTCAGTGGAAATGGAAAGCAACTCTTCATATATTTTTAATGAAATTTCCTGTATCATGAATTTGACAATTGTGTGTGATAACTGGAGTTCATGTATTCAGATTCATGTGTCTACGCTATTGGTTTTACTATGAAATGGAATGTCAGAAAAAAAGGTGTACATATCCTGATATCAGCATGCTAAAAGCATTCCATTCTCAGAAAACTGCATTAAATTTCACGACAGATTTCAGACTGGATAAGAAAAATTTTGTGGTAGATGATGATTTGAAGAATTAAATAAGAGGCCTTAGAGGTATTTGGTGACTTTTACATTAATTTTATCTTTCCTAGGGTACGGGACAGTACATGGTTCTTTGAAAGGGATTGATCATTGATAGTCAGAAGCTTCTTTGTCAGAAGCTTTCTACCTGTGTGAGCTAAAAGATAATAACCCACTAATGGAAGATGTTAGCTTCCTGTTTTAGATACCATTCCAAATGGCCTATATAGCAATAACAGCTAGTATATATAGCTCTTCATTAATAGAACACTGGCTGACTCTTCCTCCTCCTTGTGTATAATAAGATACTGACTCTTGAGATTTCCTCCATTGAATTGCATGTATCTTAAGAATAATAAATACACATTTTTCATTTAAATATTTAAATTATAGATGCCATTTATTCTAATCCACCTTCTGTTTTATTAAATGTTGGTGTTTTTCATGTTTGTAGGAAACTATATTGGTCAGACCAAGGAACTGACAGTGGGGTTCCTGCTAAGATTGCAAGTGCTAACATGGATGGCACATCTCCACAAATCCTCTTCTCTGGGGACCTTGAACATCTGGAGACTATCACCCTTGATATTGAAGAGCAGAAACTCTATTGGGCAGTCACCAGCAGGGGAGTGGTAAGAGCACTTTTCAGTCTGTTTTACTACATAGTTGAACTTACATGATTGTTACTAGTTGTTCTGATTTGAACAACCTGACTTGGCAACTTGTACCAGTGCTTTATTGCTCTTTCTCCCAATAACTCTTTTGCCTAAGTATATCCTGAAGTCCAGTCCTCTATAATATGTGTATAGTTCCTCACAGAATAATGCTCATCATTATTTTTTCTCATTTGTTTTTCTTCATGATAAAATAATTGTTTTTCATTTTATTTTTTTCTGGTTTCACTTTTTAAAATTGAAATAGCATTGCATCATAATACTATAACTTTCAAGTTTTCATCATTGAGGATCAATATTTATATAGACTAAATTAGGTTCATACTGCTAAAAGTCAAATTCTATCCTTCACCATTTTTTTTCACCATTTCTTGTTTATCCTTTAAGACCCCTTTCTTTTAGGTTTTAGTGCTATCAATTCTTTCCACTCACAGTTCTCTACTCTCCAATCATAGAGACTAAAATAAATAAATAAATAAATAAATAAATAAATAAATAACATGCTTTTGAGGTCCTTAAGTAGCTACATTTCTTTTCTAATATCCTAACATGGTTCACAGATATGTGAAAACTCCCTTTTCCAGTAATTTTAAACTCTAAGATTGAATTCATTGTTATAGAATATGAAGAAGACTATATAATTTCATTCATTCACAGAATTTGAACTTTGCTGCTATGCTGATGCAGCAGAGGTAACTCTAGACAGATAGAAAATGCTTAGCAATAATTATCAATAAATTAAAATATTGCTTTGGATGTGGCATTGAATGAGTGTTAGTCTCTTCCTTGCTTTTTAACCAGTAGTGATTTCAGATCTGTCTTTGACATGGATACTTACTCTCCATACTATTGTGCAGGAGGTTTGGTTTTCAGTTCGTCACCAGTTCAACAAGAACTAATTTTACTTCTAATATAGACTTTAGTGTTGATAAACTTTGAGAATTATAAAGAGGTAGTTAAGTGTATGGAAACACTGTGCAGACTTTGATGAATGTTTAGTGCTGCAGAAACTCTTGCCACACGGTATGATTTCTGTATACAACTTAGCATGCCCCAGACAGAACTGCCCATCTCCCATTCCTATTTCCTCATCCACCCACCCTTCCTGAATCAGTGAGATTGCTGGTGGTGTGACTCTCCATCCTTTCTACTAGGCTAGACTATTTATTTTTTCCTTCATTCTCCTTACTCAATTTTCACAAAATCCTGGCATTTCCTTGTCTGCCTATTCTCTTAGTCCAACCTCTTCCTACCACCTGCACTATCTGAGTCCCTTATCTCTAGCCTTAACTGGTCTGTGAACCTCATTATGGGAAGTATTTCCTGTTGGAGACATGTCTCCTTTATAAAGCCACAATTCACAGGTTTGACTACTGCTTAGAACCCTGGCCTAGGGGAATATCTGAGTTTGATCAGCTAATCTAGTTCTGATGACCCTCGACAGCTGCCCTCCAAGCTTTTCTTCCCTATGCCTTCTCTACTTCTGCCAATTCCCTTCCCCTCATCCCCTAGCTTTTTATGCTGGATTTATTCCTAAATTTTATTTCTTCATTTTCTTCTGGATTATCTTTTTCTTTCGTGCAATCTCCTCTTCTGGTTTAAGAACTTTTCTTTTTCAGTAAGCATCATCTCAGTGTGGCAGGGAGAAATCACTTATGGGTTAAATGGGATCATAAGCTCTATAAGTTCTATGATTTGTCTTGGGGGCTCTGTTCACCTGGATGAACTTGATGACAGAGAATCTACATCTAAACCCTTAAGTTAATTATTACTATTTGCATTTTTAAGTATGCGCAGTCAGAAGTTTGGCACTCGTTTTGGTCCACTGGCTTGTATACAGCCCCCGTGTCTGACCTGAGCACACCTACCAATTCCATCCCTGCTTAGGGATGCATAGGGCTGCTTTTGTAGAGAGGCATCCTTCAGGTACTGGTGCTATTTTGTATATGCATTCAAATGAACGTGAAGATTTGAACATCTTGATTTCCTTTATAGGGTTTTCTGGGTCAAGTGAGTAATGAACCATTTCTATAGATCATCTAGGGCCACTTACAGGAAAAGAAAACTTTTGGCAGTTTCTAGGGCATAAGCTGATCTTATAACTGCTCGGTACCCTTGTCCAAAGAGGTAGTGAGCCAGACCTCACATGTCACTCTCACCAGTTCTCAGCTCAGATCCTGGCTCAGAGGAGGCACTTGAGACAGATTTTTGGAATGAAATCAAACCAGCTATGTCTACTGTGTGTTTACATTGTAGAAAGAGAGTACTTGTCATTTATCTTCGAGAACTTCATTCTTATGAATTCTTTTCAGCTTCCTGAAGTCATTTTGATTCAGGCATGCTGTCTGTTTTACAATAACACCATTCCCCTTGTCCCATCCAGTCTTGCTTTCTTCTGTATGGAACATATTTCCTATCCCCATTACAGAAATAGCTGGTGAAGATATTACACCTGGAATCAGTCTAATCCTGTTAGACATTAAATGTTAGACATTAAATATGTATCCCTGACCAGAATATACAAGTAGGTACTAGAGATTTATCCCTTTTGGTTCACTATGCCATCTGAGAAAGCTGACTGACTAGAGCTCCAGTTTCATTATCAGTGATGGGGTATCATGACATTTGCCTCAGCTTGTAAGTACTCCGTGATGGTTTAACTATCAAATTAGACAATTGATATGAAAAAGCTCTGTAAAGGATAGATAGCTATATAAATGTGAAGTATTATTATTAAGAGAACATGATTTTTAAATGTTTCCCTCATTTCTCCATGAATCAGTCAGTACTGGATTTTTTTTTTTTCCTTTTAGATTGAAAGAGGAAATGTGGATGGTACAAATAGAATGATCCTGGTAAACCATCTTTCCCACCCCTGGGGAATTGCTGTCTACGGTCCCTTCCTTTATTATACTGATTTAGCTTATGAGGTCATTGAAAGAGTCGACAAAGCCACTGGGGACAACAAAGTAGTCTTGAGAGATAATACTCCGAATCTGAGGACCCTTCGGGTTTATCACAAACGGCAGGGTAAGTATTTGTCATTGAAACGTACAGATTCATGATTGAACAATGTATGTTCTCAGATCCACACTTACACATATAAACACATGCCCACACACAGACCCATGTTTGCTTGCAAGTGAAACTACCCAAAATATTTAGAAAATGGTAACTGTCTTAAGCATGGCTAAGTGTAGAACACTAACCGGACCTCTGGAAGGTTAGATTGACTTCAGAGTAAGCTTATTCCCATTACTTGAAGCTCCTTACTTTGCTTTTGCTTCATACATAGCACTCCCTGATATCTGCTTATCATATTTGTTAGAATGCAACCTTCACAAGAGCAGGCATTTTTGTTTTGTCTTTTGTAATTCTTTGACATGTAACTAAAATAATTCTTCACATATTGAAGGTGCTCAGTAATTACTTGTTGGAGACTTGCTGGGAAAATGTTAACAGTATATAATTTTTCATCTGGAAAGGATTACTTTTACCTTTCTCAACATCTTTTTTTCTAGAGATAAAAATTGATCCCTTTAATTTAGCATTATGTTCCCTAGAGATTTTAGTCTTGACATGTCTTATATATATGTAATATATAAGTACTTAGATGTAAGTAAGATTTGCATCTTGCATAATTTATAGAAGAAAAGCAACTGATGTCCTTTTTCCTATTATGCAATATTTGTGGTCCTGTTTTAAAACCTTTCGGTGTTAAGTTGTGGAAACGCTGGTGTTTCCAATATGATTTTTAGGTTGTTATCTCATGTACCATATGTTGTTAATTTTTATAATGAAATATTTGATTGCCCAATTAAAATTTGAGATGTGGTAGCAAGTAACTAGGGTCAAAAGTTACAAATCGATTTTGATTTCATTTAGACTCATCTTCAAATGGCTGTAGCAACAACATGAATGCCTGTGGGCACATTTGCCTGCCTACACCAGGAGGACAGTTCTCCTGTGCCTGTGCCACCGGATTTAAGCTCAATCCTGATCATCGGACCTGCTCTCCATATGATTCTTTCATTGTTGTTTCCATGCTGTCGGCAATCAGAGGCTATAGCTTGGAACTATCAGATCATTCAGAAGCAATGGTGCCAGTGGCAGGTCGAGGTATGCCAACTCCAATATAAGTAAGATTTAACTCTATCTGGTGGCATGTTGAGATCCTTCGAGCCATAAAGCATTTTTCCATGTTTGTACCAAGCACATAATGAAACTTGCCTTTCCTTTTAATAAACTAGCTTAGCCTTGAGTGGTTCTTAAATGTTATTGTGCACCAGAATTGGAATGCTTGTTAAAACGGATTGGGGTCTCATCTCCAGATTTTCTGAAAGTAGTAGTCTAGCGTAGGGCTGGAGAACCTACAGTTCAACAGGTTCTTAGAGCAATACTGTTCCAAGGGCCACACCAAGGACCATTCAGCCCTAGAACAATACAGAATGCAGTGTGAGATTGCAAAAGCATCGGTGTTCAAAAAAACTGTTATGGAGATTTAGGGTAGGTGGTACTCTAACATTAGAGGAATAGTGAAATTGTCCACAATCTGATTTGTTAATGTATGTTTGGTGAAGTACACAAGTTGACAGTATTAATCTAATTAATAACTATTTATGTTTGCGTACTATTAGCAATTGAAATGATTCCTTGCTTCCTAGATGAACTGAGAGGTTAGTAGGTATATATTACCACAAGAGGAACTAAGTATTTACTAGCATTATAAAAAGTATTTCACAGGCTAATAATGGAAATAAAAGGCAGGGAAGAAAAAGGATGATAGGAATGAAGTGTGCGGGACATGGTAAGAAGAGAGAAAATCGCATAGGGAAGGAGGAAGGTGCTCCGGCCTACACACTCTCCTGTTTGGTGTCTTTATTTTCTACTTCATGACTTGTCTTTGCTTTCCCGTGTCTAAAGAGTTATGGATATAATTTGATTATAAAATCAGTAATTTTCTCCTCAGCCTTTCATTTTGAAAAATTTCAAATGGAGAAATGTTGAAAGAAAAGTATACTGAACATCCTTGTATCCTTTACCTAGATTGAACAATTATTAGTATTTCATAATATGTACACTCTCATTCTCTCTGTGTGTGAATTTTCAGAAAATAAATTGCAGGCACTGTCGCACTTCACCCCTGCAAACTTCAGCATGTTGCATTAAAAAAAGCGTTATCATATTTTTCCACTTGGCCTCAGAAGGTGTTTTTAATAGTCGTTACTTTGTTCCAGCCAGGATCTAATCAAGATTGATGCACTGTATTTGGAATGTCTCTGTAGCTTCTTTTAATCTGTATGGTTGCCATAGTTATTTTGTTATAACATTGGTTTTTAAGACAGAGATTTGTTGTCTTTCCGAATTTCAGTTTGGGGATTTGTCTGATTGTTTTCTCATGGTGTCGTTTAACTTGTCATTTAGTTTACACCCTATTTAGGTCTAATTGCTTGATTAGATTGAAGTTGAACACACTTGACCAAAAACTTTGTAAATTAAGCTGTGTACTTAATTCAGAGTCTCATGAGGAAGAACATGATATCAGCTAATGCCTCTCTTAGCCAGTGCCTCACTTGGTTAAAGTGGTCACTTAAAAATTTTATTATCACATAGTTCAAGTTTTTACACCAACTTGCATTCCCCACAACAGTATACAAGGGTTTCCTTCTCTCCACATCCTCTCCAAGATTTGTTCTTGACCTTTAGATAATAGCCATTGTCACAGGTGGGAGGTGATAACTTTGTTGTTTTGATTTTTATAGTTTCCTAATAATGAGAGATGATGAACATCTTTTCATGTTGCTATTGACCACCCAGTATATCTTCTTTGGAAAAGTGTATTAAGATTCTCTCCCTAGGGAAATGGTTTTTAGAAATCAAGGTCTGGGTGGTAGAAGTTACTCACTGCAACTATAAACAAGTAGTTGTATTTTGTAATGCAGGCATGGTCAGAGCAGAGGACTGGGAATGAGAGTGTGAGAGGAAGGGCAGACATTTAAAATTTCTAATTCTAGCTAAAGCATTGTTTAATGATATTTTCTTAAATGTTCCAGGACGAAATGCACTGCATGTGGATGTTGATGTATCTTCTGGCTTTATTTACTGGTGTGATTTTAGCAGCTCTGTGCCATCAAATAATGCAATCCGTAGAATCAAACCAGATGGATCTAATTTTACAGACATCATTACAAGTGGGATAGGAGAAAGTGGAGTAAGAGGTATTGCAGTAGATTGGATAGCAGGTAAGAAGGCTGTATAGTGATTTTATTGATAAACCTTTTGTGTTTGCATTTCTAGCATCTTATTTTATGTTATAAAGTCCAACTTAACATTATATATACTATAGATCTGTTTTTCCAGACAATTATTGAGTATTTAAGCTAAATTGAATTGTGCTTTTAGACTATACTAGGTATCTGTTAAATTAATTATAAGGTGTTTCAGCCAACAGATTCGTAACATATTATTTTACCTATTTATTAGCATAATCAGAGCCATAAACAAAATGGCTAGAAATGTTTAATTATGTGCATTTTTTGCACTTAGATTAGCACCTAATTTCCAAATTAGAAATATTTAAATTTTCTAAGAGAAAGGGATATTAAAATATAATATAAATCATGAAATGACAATCATATTTTAAAGCAACAATTTCAGTTGCCAAATTCTTTTTTTTTTTTTAAAGATTGATTTATTTATGCATAGAAGCTGCGGTACAGGCCAGAGGCGTGGGATGGCAAGAGGGTTCACCATAGACAGAGTGGGGAGCAGAACAGGCAGATCGACAGAAATACACTGCTGAGGGGAGCAGCAGGCGAGGCAGGAGAGGTCTGTGGCGCCATGTGGGAATCTCCCCGGCCAGGTGTCGAACTTGCATCGCTGCTGCTGACAGCTCCACAGTGCAGCACCTAACTGCTGTGCCACCAGGGAGGCCTCTCAGTTGCCAAATTCTTATTGCCTCCTTGTTGTTGTATAAAAACCTTTTGATATTAGGCACTTTCTCTGTTATAGTTATAGTGAAATTTCTCACTCAGTATTATGATACCTTAGTTGTACTGATCATGGACTTAATTTTGAATTACCTCTCATTTTTAATGGTACACTGAGAAGCAAATGTTTTAATTGTATTATCATTTTTACAATATACTCCCATTCTGGAAGTGTAGGTATCCTGTGTGTTATCGAGCTTGGTAGACTCACTTAAAAATGTTAAAATGTATTGTGTAAATCTAGGTATTATAATAATATTAAATATGATATTATGATTAGATAAGGCTTTAAATGGATCCTAAATTCCATTCCTGATTACAGATTTACTACATTATTTTTAAGATAAAACAGAGGTCAGTAATTTAAGGTCTATGGGCCAATGCATTCCCACTGCCTGTTTTTCTAAGTGTAGTTTTACTGGAACACAGCTGTAGCCATTCATTTATGTTTTGTCTGTGGCTGCTTTCATGATACGTTGTCAGAGTTAAGTACTTGTGAAAGAAACCATCTCCTCTGCAAAGTCTAAAATATTTATTATCTGGCCCTCCACAGAAAGTTTGCCTATCCTGTATTAAAGGACTGAAATATACATGCAGTGCAGTTAGAAATAAAAACAGTAGGTTAGTAACATGTTGCATATTGGCTTGATTTCTCTAGAGTCATTTTGAGTCAGATTTAGTAATAAAATAGATGTATTTTGGTAGTAGTATTGAAAGTTCAACAACTTGAAATCAACTTGGGATCACTCTCTACTCATTGTATATCTTCATACAATGTGACACCCAAGGCTGAGGACTTTTGTTTTGGTGGCTTTAGAAGGTTCACGGGGTGAAAACATCTATACTAGTGAGGAAACCTAGGGAAAAAAAATCTCAGGTTAATGCTAAGCACAAAGAAGGCTGGATCATATTGACAACCTGAGATGCCGTTGGATCTCCCTCTTTGCTTCCTTCATCATGTTGGAGTAGAAGTTGATCATATATAATTAGGTCTTCGAAGATTTAGGGGTTAAACATTCAGACAGAAGACAAGCCTACTCTGGAAAATAGAGATTACACTGTAGAAATAGAAATTAGAGATTATTATATGTATTAGAATGTTTGCTATATGTTTTTATCTGTTTTAAAAGCTAAATTCTCTTTAAATTTGAAGAAATAATTTCTTTAGTTCCTAAGAGTATATATGTATTTTCCTAAGTCTAAACTGAGACATTTATGTATCATCTTGGAAAATACACAGTATACTAATCCAAATCTCAACTTTACCTGTTTTGTTCTGGATTTGAAAAGATATTCTCTTTTTTCATCTCAGTTTTCCATTTATCATTTTTCTGCAGGAAATCTTTATTTTACAAATGCATTTGTGTCTGAAACACTGGTAGAAGTTCTGCGGATCAATACTACTTACCGTAGTGTTCTCCTTAAAACCACAGTGGATATGCCCAGGGCTATTGCTGTAGATCCCAAGAACAGATACCTCTTCTGGGCTGACTATGGGCAAAACCCAAAGATCGAACGTGCTTTTCTTGACTGTACTAATCGAACTGTGCTGGTATCAGAGGGCATTGTCACACCACGGGGCTTGGCAGTGGACCTTAGCAATGGCTATGTTTACTGGGTTGATGATTCTTTAGATATAATTGCAAGGATCAATATTCAGGGAGAGGCATCTGAAGTGATTTATTATGGTAGTCGCTACCCTACTCCTTTTGGCATCACTGTTTTTGAAAATTCTATTATATGGGTAGACAGGAATCTGAAAAAAATCTTCCAAGCTAGCAAGTATCCAGGGAACACGGAGTCACCAACAGTGATAAGAGACAATATCAATTGGCTAAGAGATGTGACTATCTTTGACCAGCGTGTCCAGCCCAGGTCACCAGCTGAGGTCAACGACAACCCTTGCTTGGAAAATAATGGTGGATGCTCTCATCTCTGCTTTGCTCTACCTGGATTGCACACCCCAAAATGTGGCTGTGCCTTTGGGAACCTGGAAGATGATAGCAAGAGCTGTGCCATTCCGAAAGACCATTTTCTCATCTTTGGTTTGGATGATTCCTTGGGAAGCTTATACTTGGACCCTGAAGACCATAATCCACCATTCCATGCAATAAGTGTGGAGAAACATACTGTGGCCCTGGACTATGACAGCAGAAATAATAGAATCTACTTCACACAATCTTTAGAATCAGGACATGGCCAGATTTCCTATGTCAGCCTGAATCCAGGATTCCATTCTCCCACTGCCATCGCTTCAGGTATGTGTACTCAGGTGTGGCTTATCTTGGAAACAGGCACAATGAGATCAACATTCATGACTTACCCAGTGGCTCTAAAATGCATATGGCGACTCTAATGCCTTTATGTGTGTGTTTGTTGGTGTGTGTCCAGATATAGGGATTTCTGATGGTATTGCCTTTGACTGGATCAATGGAAGAATTTATTACAGTGACTATACCAACCAGACAATTAACTCCATGGCCCCAGATGGATCTTTGCGTGCTCTGATAGCCCGTGTTCCACGTCCAAGAGCAATTGTGTTAGATCCTTGCCGTGGGTATGCCATGGTTTTATTCATCATATTTCTGTCTGCTCATTTCTGGAGGGGATGGGGCTGAAATTATTTTATGTTCAAAATATCCAATGTCTTATGGATTTGCTACACTGCAGCAACAGTTTCAAAGTGTTGAGGAGCATGAGTGACTTTTCCTAGGAAGAAACTTCTTTTGATGCTGTAAAGTTTGTCAGTGTACCAGGGAATCAACGCTCTGACTCCTACATCCCCTTTTGGCAAGTTATGTGAGTGGGGATGGAATAGGATTTCATTTGGTATCTTAATGTCAGTTTGCAGTTAAAGAATGTTGCCATTTTTTAAATAAATAGAATTTTTAAATAAAATAAAATAAAAAGAATCATGAGTTTCCTTGTGTATTAATGATGACTGCTTTTGAATGACTAGGTACATGTACTGGACTGACTGGAGTACTAATGCCAAAATTGAGAGAGCCACAATGGGAGGAAACTTCCGGGAACCTATTGTGAACAGGAACCTGGTTTGGCCCAATGCCCTCACTCTGGACTTTGAGGAAGACCTTCTCTACTGGACAGATGCCAGTCGGTATGTGTCTGTCATTGTTCATGTTGGTTTCAATAAGAATTCTTCCTCCCACTTTCAAAGCAGAGGGATTTTGAAATATGATGAAACTATAATATGTCAAAGAGATTTGGCCAAAAGGTAGAATCAGTTTTAGACACTATATCCTGGCCTGGTGAATGTAACTGTAGAAATTCATCTATGGCATGAGAGTGAATAATTACAAACTAAAACACACCTAAAGATGTTTTACCAGATGAGTTCACTCCAACAATAACTACAAATATAACCCCTCAATTTATAACCTACAGGTCCCATGTAACTACCATAAAATATGAATGACTTTTAAATGGGTACTGATAATAAGTTTTCTCTGGGCTTTACCATTGTCATGTAAAAACATTTTCTTTTTGTCTTTAACTTTTGTTCATCTTCTTAAATAGACCCTTTCTTCTTGAGTTGGCTTCTCAGAAAATTTCAGATTTTCCATAGAAATTTTTGTTAACTCTGATTTTATCAGGAACTTCTCCAATAATCCTCTCCCCAGTTACTCACATTCCAATCATCCTAATGGAAGAGATGAGATTATTTTATTTATTGTGGCTGGTTTCTACATGTCAGGAATCTTAAGTCTTCTTGTTCTTTCTATTTTTGTCTTGTGATACTGAGCACCTAACAATTTGATGTTTTCTTCATTTTCTCATTTGAAATAAAGTTTTATGTTTAAATTTGAATAATTTTACATAAATATCTCAGGAGTACTTGATAAATGACAAATCAAAAAGGTCATTAAAGGAATGGGAAGTAATTAACATCTTACTGAGTGAATACTATGCACTAAACATCAAGTCTTTTGAATTACATGTATTATTTTCTAACATTCTCCTCATTCTAAAGTGTAAGCCTGATTTATTTTATAGGATACTTATAGATTGCATTAATATTTGTAGATCACTGATTCATACAGGCTGTTGTTTGATAAGCAAATTAATCCTTCCCATCACCAGTTAAAAACATCTGCTGCCATATGCTTCACTTGAAAAGTTGAGGGCTATGTAAAGCAATGGTTAGGTTCAGACATTGGATTAGTCTTTCTAGATTCCAGCTTTTTTGTTTGTTTGTTGGTTTTTGACTTAATTTTAGGCAGAAGATTGAACGCAGCACCCTAACGGGCACGAATCGTGAGGTCATTGTCAGCATAGTCTTTCAGCCTTTTGACTTGACTACCTATGGCCGGTATATTTATTGGACCAACTGGAATATGAAAAAAATTTTACGAGCTAACAAACTCGATGGGTCAGGTGTGACTACGTTGTCCACGACTTTTCCCTCCCAGCCTATGGGTATTCGCATTGTTCGGAAGGACCAACCACAGCAGTGTAGCAATCCTTGCGATCAGTTTAATGGCGGCTGCAGTCATATTTGTGCACCAGGTAAGACATTGCCCATGAAGAGAGAATCAGAGAGAGTAATAACGATGAATGATAGGGAAGGCTGAAGGAATATTTAGCTCTAACAAAAAAGAAAATTGAAATTCTCCTTGATTTCATAGTAACTCATGAAATAGATTTGGGGGTTATATGTTGAGAGAAAGACTGACAGGAACCTTCTTAGGAAGGCATTTTCAATTCTAGCTTGATGGAGGGAGAAAGAAAGATGGAGTGTGATATGTGCTTCATAGTGTGTTTTATAGAAAACCTCTGCTTCAGAGAAAGATGTACTGTTTGCTTTGCAGATTTTACTGAGGAGGGAAAATCATTGATCTTGTTTCAGAGTAGATGAGAGGTAGTTTAGGGTGAATTAGCTATATTTATTAGAAATTGGTGGTTGTCCTTCTTGATGTAAAGATGACTCAGAGGATAGTTGAAAGGTTGATGGGAAGTTTTCAAGGCTTGTGTGATTTAATATAGAAACTGTTGCCATTGTAATTCTGGAAGAGAAAAATGAATGGTTGTTACATAAATCTTTCACTTTTTTTCTGGGCCTTTCTTTAGGTCCACATGGTGCAGAGTGCCAGTGTCCACACGAGGGCCAATGGTATCTGGCCAACAACAACAAACACTGCATCAGTGACAATGGCACACGGTGTGATACATCGAAGTTCACCTGTTTTAATGGGCGCTGTATCGCAGAACACTGGAAATGTGACAATGACAATGACTGTGGTGATGGCAGTGATGAGCTGGAAAATGTCTGTGGTGAGTTGGACTCTAGGAACTTTTGTAGGAGCTAACAGTGTCTTTATGTCAACTGTTTGTAGAATTATGCTGCATGTGAAAAGATCTGAAATTTGTGCCTCAGAGTCTGGTTAGAACAGAAAAACATTCATTCGGAGTATCCAGACTGCATTTCTGTTACGCTGTAGGAGATGATGTTTTATTAGGAAGTACCTCTTTTGGAAGTACCTCTTTTCAGTAATTGAAATAAAATTTTAAATTAAGATGAGAGAAAAATAGAGCAATTTTAGCATTTGCTTAAAAATTTCATTTGTTAAAAAGTTTCAATAAATTTTGCTTAATCTAACTAATTTTAAGTGTTATTTCATTTTACATGCAGTCCGTTTTGCAGCTCTTTTTGCCCCGGCAGGTAAACTCGAAGTGTCTCTTTTATATGATTGTATCTTTTAAGAAATTAAGATGATGCTTTAAAGTGGTCTTTTTTTTCATTTTTTTTCTTCCTCTTAGCATTCCACACCTGCCCTCCGACAGCCTTTACCTGTGCCAATGGGCGATGTGTCCAGTATCATTATCGCTGTGATCACTACAATGACTGTGGTGACAACAGTGATGAAGAAGGCTGCCTGTTCAGGAGTTGTAATGCAACCTCAGAATTTACTTGCAGTAATAGGAAGTGCATACCTCTTCAGTTTGTCTGCAATGGTATCAACAATTGCCACGATAATGATACTTCAGATGAAAAAAATTGCCGTAAGTTCATCTGAAGCACTTATGCTTTGGGATCTGAAGTCTTAGGTCACAGGAGAGGAAATCTTTACATAAAGACAAAGCCTTTCTGGAAAAATAAAAAGCATTAAGTATTCATCTGAGACATAAATTTCAATTTTCTATATAGTCTACTAAATGATTTTTAAAAATAACTTTACCTATTATTTGAATTATTCACTGAAATTTATGAATCTATTGACTGTTTTAACCATTGATTATTTTAACCTTAAATTGGGGTGATCTATTGACTCAATAGATCAACAGAAAGCTGCCCCGGTAGCAGTTTGGGTGATCAAGGACAAAAAGCACACCAGCCAGATGAAAAACTTCATTAGTTTCAAGGTTTTTTTTTTCATTCCTGTTGGACAGCACTTTCCCCTCAGAATCAATCACTGGTGAGGTTGTCAAGACAAGGGAGTACAATTTTTTTTTTTAAAGCATAACTATGCTGTTATTCCCATTTCAATAAAAAATATAGGTCTTTTTTTAAAACTACTTTTATAATGTTGTCTGTTATGCTCCAAATTTTGGTTTCTCATAGTTGCTTGCTTTATTCTATAATAATCTTCGGAGTCATTTTTACATCAAGAAGGACAACCACCAATTTCTAATAAATATAGCTAATTCACCCTAAACTACCTCTCATCTACACTGAAACAATATCAGAGATTCTCCTTTCTTAGTAAAATCTTCAAAGCAAACAGTACATCTTCCTTTGAATCTGCCTATAATGTCTTACTAGGGGTAGGCAATGAAAATACTGATTTTAATATATTTGGGTTTTTTTATGGTGTGCTATCAATGTTTGGTTTACCTTTAGCTTCATTTGTTACTAGTTCTTAATTTTAGGACTTGTTTTCCATTATCTATTTTTCTTTGTTTTTATTAAAAAATAATGTACAAGGTTCCATAGTGAAAATTGACAATGAAAATTCATGGAAGTTTTCCTTGCCTTGCTCTCGTCATGCTATTCCCTCCAGTATCAGCTGGACATCTTTCTTTTCATATAGAGTTATAGAATCTATGGTGTAAACTAAGTGTCATGGATCATGCCTCTGTGATAACTTTGAAAATACCTTCTTTTTGGTGGTTTAAATTCTGCAATTTCGCTAGCATCGTCATTTTTTTCTGATACAGATGTGGTGGTATGGTGAATGTGTTTTAAATATTTGTCTTTTTCAAGCTGACCGTACCTGCCAGCCTGGATACTCAAAATGTCAGACTACAAATATTTGTGTTCCTCGTCTTTACTTGTGTGATGGAGACAACGACTGTGGAGATATGAGTGATGAAAGTCCCATTTTCTGCTGTAAGAGAAACCTGCTTCTCTTTCTGTGGTTCCAGGCATGCATGTCTTGAGCTTATACAAAGATAAATGACCTGGGTATTTGGGTTAATTTCAGTTTGTCATCGCAAATTGATCTTATGCAATAGGTAGTTTCTTGAGGGGGTGGTTGGAGGGGCATGAGAAGCCCTCTTTCTGTTCCCTGGCTGGATGCTCAACTCCAAATATTTCTTCCTGCTCTGATATCTAACCTTCTATAGGCCCAGAGCCATTTTTCTTAGAGCTGAAGTCCTTTTGTGCAGAATTGCATGTTAAACGCTTGTATTTACTCTTACTATGACTATAGTAGTCATTAGTAACTGAAATAGTTTTTCTTTTTAATATATTTGATTTTCAGAAAACTTGATTTCATATTTAGCAATTTGGCCTAATGAAACCATTTCTTCTACTTAGAGCTCAAATTAAAAGGTGTTGATAGCTTTGAGACTACTAGTATAAGTAGGTGCATAAATGAAGAATTTAGTGGTTGCTACCAGACAAGGCTACAGTGCAAGAGCAGGAGTCACTTGTAGTAACAGCAGCATTGGAAAGGGACAGATTGGAGCTGGTGTTGACCTTTCAGGGACTTCTACTTCCTTGTCAGATTTTCCCTGGCAGATGATCAGATAACATAGGCCAAAGCAAGAGATCTATGTAAACCAGAATTATGAGACTTGATTCTGCCTCATCCTTATATAACAAATTTTGAAAATACACTGACCAGAACAACCTAAGATTATGTGAGAAAAGGATGAATATTCAAGCACAGGCAGCATCTCTGATTTACTCGAGTTCTCATGTGATGAGGATGTATAAAAGGGGAAATTCGTTAACTCTGTGCAGTCATGGTCTAACATGGTTAACTGGCCGTGTGCACAGATGCTCATATTTTCCTTTTCATTATTATTTCAATAGCATTTATTTGATTTGATTTTATAGCAGAAAGCATAGAACCAGTCTTCAATTATGTAATTTGTGATTTTATGTATAACAAAGATATTTCTTTGGTATTTCTAGCAAGTGCAGTTTACATTCTGGAATTCTGGGATCTAGAAAAAATTTTGGAAAACTGGAGCAATATTGCTTTCTTTCCCTGTCTTTTATATTCCTCCCCTCCAGTAGAAAGCTTATGCAGAATCCCATTTCCCAGGCCTCAGTCTTTCTTTCTTGGCATCTTTTACCTAGTTAAGAGAGATAGGTAGATTGTTAAGACTAATGGGGAAAAGTTGTGTTTTGCTCAAGGGTTTTATTTTCTTTTCCTCCTCCAGCCACTCACACGTGCACCAGTGATGAGTTCCGCTGTTCGAGTGGGCGCTGTATTCCTAGACATTGGCACTGTGATAAAAATAGAGATTGTTTTGATGGCTCCGATGAACCAGACACTTGTGGTAAGAGAATTGGCATACGTGAAAAGCTTTAGGATGCAAATAGAGAATCTCTTCCAGCTACTTCAGACTAAATTCATGGCTACTGAATGTTTGTATTCCCTGTTCTTGCTCTCAGCTGAGATGCTGACATCACTGAGCAACGTTTATAGCTGCAGGGACCTGTGGGGGTTGCCGATTGGGATATGGAGCTTGCTGATTGCTGCTGAAGATTATGTTGGTGACACACCTGATATCGTGCTTGGCTTGTTGGACTCAGTTGATTTTAATTCAGTCTGATTTGGAATTTCTGAATTTGGCTTGAGTGTTGGCCCTTAGGACTGTGGGTGGATCCAAAAGTGACTGGAATCCCCAGATAGTTGTGGAAGTGGCATATGACAGACATCCATTCTCTTTCTGTTTTGTGTGTCAGCTTATGAAGTAAGATTCCATGACCATCTGAGTTTCTCAGGTAGTTCCAGAGACCCTCTGATTGTATTCCTTGAGGCAGTTGTGCCTGTTTGTTTGGAGGCTGCTATTTGTCTTTCACAAGTTTTATTTTATATTTATGAATATTTCAGTTAGAAAAATATAAAAATGCAATCTTCTCCATTGCTCTTTTTATCTGTCAGTATATATTGCTATGTTAGGATCAACAAACTATGACATGGGCCAGCTGCCTGTCTTTATAAATAAAGTCTTATTGTAGTGCAGCCACATATTGTCAGTAGCTGATTTTGTGCTGCAATGGCAGTGTCAGCTAGGTGTGACAGAGAACATGTGCCCTGCAAGCTGAAAATAGTTACCGTTTGCTTACAATTTGCTGATCCCTTTATATAGTCTCTATATTCCTTTTTAAATAGCGGTATACTTTTTAATCTAATTTTTATATTCTCATTATCTGCTTCTATTTAAAATTTGGATTGCTTTTATTTTTCCCTCTATTATTATTGCTGCAGTAAGTACCATCATATATAAAATTTATTTGGGGGATTTTTTTTTTTAGGAGCAGTAGTATATTTTACAATTCAGACAATTTTCTATGCCTATTTTCTCTTGGGTTCAGGTTTTGTACTTAATAGTTAGAGAGTGGTGTTTGGAACACTTTGATAACTTCTCTTTCCCTGACACTAAAAGATTTGCGGTGAGCAAAGGGCATGTTGAGTTTTGAGGATTTGTAAAGGAAATACTATGATTGATAGGTGAGTAGAATAGTGTGAGAAATCAGTTAAAATATATGAGGTAGCAATGGTGGTAGGGAAAAACAGTAAGAGTCAACTCTCTTATACAGAAGACTTCCAAATCATTTATGGAGGTAAACTACCCTCAGGAATGGGGATCACAGCTCCCCACTCCTTAGGTGTAATAACTTCTCTCCAAAGGGAACAGCATGGAAAGGGGGAAAGAGAATAACTTTACAGGGAAGAAAGACACATACTACCTCAGTGGGGTGATTAAGGACAGTATCAACTGTCATCAATCATTTGATAGTTTGTATCTTTGATATGATCTGATGAAAATGGCACTTTACATGTGTGCTCAATAAAAGAAAAGAAAGATGAGCTGTTGTTTCCAATATATGAAGAATAAATAAGGTGTCTAAACTTTTCCAGTGGAACCAAAGTTATATTAACAACAATTAGTGCCTGACCTATTTTAAATAAACATAAGCACAGACTCCATATATGAACATATTCTCATGTGAGAAGTATTATTTTAAAACATAGTAAGATATACAGGAAAAAAACAGAATTCTCATTTTGTTGTACTGCTTAAATTCCCTCACTTCCCAGAGATAATCGCTTGTAAGGGTGAGTGTGAGTTCTCTTCTCTTAATCTGTATATCCTGATATATATTTTTAGAAATGCAAAAGAATACGACTACATGTATTTTTCTGTTTTTTCCCCCTTTTAGCTTAATAACATCTTGTCAGCATTTAGTAAATACAGATTTATCTCATACCTTTCTCTGTTGAATATTATTCTAAAGGATGCTCCTTGTGTATTTTTATCCCCTTTCTAACTAATGACATGTAGATGCTTGCATTTTTTCAATATGAAAAATAATGTTGAACTGAATATCCTTTTGGAAACCTCTGCATAGGTACATTTTCTAGAACTAGTATTGCTATGTGAAAGGTGATGAGTCTTTAAAAGTTTGTATTAATGTATCCTTCTCTCTTACAAGCTTATGAAAGGTCATTGTGATCACAAAAATTAACTTTTCTTTTGCCATACGTTAATTTTGAGGGGTCCCTGTATTTGATGATTAATTTTATAGGAATATATGGGGATATGATTAAAGAATTTGAATCAGAGTTGGCTAATTTAAAGCATAAAAGGTGACTTGTCATTTACACTGAAAATGGATTTATTGAGCACTTATGTTCTAGGCTTTTTCAGGCTATACCAGTAAATAAGACTACATGGAATATATTATCTAGTGAGGGGAGACAGGCAACTAATACCACAGATAAATAAATGTATAATATGTTGAAAGTTTCAGAGTCCTATGGAGAAAAGGAAAACGCGCAGGGAAACAGGGATCAGTATACTGTAGAGATGGCATGCCACAGACAAAAGAGTTTCGGATGAAAAGTAGGTTAAAAAATAGAAGTACGTGAAATAGTAAATTGTTGTTTATATCCCCTTGGGAAAAAGACTGTAACTTCTAGATCATACCTGCAAGGATATATTGAACCTCATTCAAGTAACGAAGATAATTAGGGTTTTGCATTGTCAGTCAGCTACTCAGCCCTCAAGCCATGCTGTCAGTGGTGGTTGGAGTTTCTTTGGAGGACTGGCATAGCTGTGTACAACTAGATAATGCTCTGTTCTCCAGCCCTTGCTATTGTGGGTTTCTCTCAGGATTTCTGGACAGCAAACTACTCTGTCACCAAAGTTTTTTTTTTTCTTTTTTCAGTTTACAGTGTTGCAACATGCTTGAGTGATGAGTTCAAGTGTGACAGTGGGAGGTGCATCCAAAGAGAATGGATCTGTGATGGTGATAATGACTGTGGGGACATGAGTGATGAGGATGAAAGACATCACTGTGGTGAGTGAAACCAATTAATTTTTCTACAGAGTTGCATTCCAGGGAAACTCAATAGATTTGTTTTTCTGTCTTTGGGTAGTATACTTGTCAGGCAGATTCCTTTTTAATTGAATGCTACTGATAGAATGTTGCTTTTACTTTTCCACTCTGGAATTGATATCATTCACTTAAATGCTTTAAAATGATTTTAATGTTTATTTTCTTTCTTTTGCGTTTAGCTAATGGAAATAATATCTTACATTTTTAGGGCAGATAAAGAGAATCAGTTGCCCACTCTTAATATCCACTTTAACAGTGTAGCAATTAACTGTCTCCATTTTTATCTATTACCTTAGAACGGTTGTTTAGGGGAGTGGGTTGGAGGAGGATTAATCTTTTTAAATGAATTATGGAACATACTACAAAATATTTTCCATTACCAACAGACTGTGAAGCTCTTAACCAAAGGTGTCTTAGAAAATCATCTTTCCATGGTAGAACAATAAAAGCAATGGCTCCCTGATATTTGCATTTGATCATAACCTCATAAGGCAGTGATTGTGGGGTGGGCCACATACACTCTATCCTCTGAAATGGACGGTTGGCAACACAAACATGGACTACTGCTTGCACTTCTTGTCTTCTGTTCACCCTGACAAGACTGGATAAAATACCTGTTCTTTCATTCTGTAGGCACTAATGATTGCATGTTATCTCATTTTTTCCTTAAAAGTGTGGTGGTTTCTGAAAACTCTGTGACATATACCCCTCCTGTATACCCTAGTTCTATTTTTGAAGTGGTAGCTATAATGCAGGTAAAAAGGCACTAAAATTGGAGGAAAAGAAACTCAACTCTTTACAGTTTTGTGACTTTGAACCATCTAATTAGCCTCTTTGAGCTTCAATTTCTCATCTAAAAAAGTGGCAATAAAAATCTATCTTACATTGTGTTCTTGTGATTGAGCTTTGTAAGCTAAACATTGTTACTGAATATAAGGCATTTTTGGTATCCAATTAACAAAATAGGAATAGTGTTTTTTTTTTTTTAAAGAATTTTTATTTATTTATGTATACAAGCTGGGGTACAGGCCAGAGGCGTGGGGCGGCGAGAAGGTTCATCAGAGACAGAGCGGGGAGCAGAACAGGCAGATCAGAAATACACTGCTGAGGGGAGCAGCGGGCGAGGCAGGAGAGGTCTGCCGCACCATGTGGGATTCTCCCTGGCCGGGCGTCGAACCGGCATCGCCTGTGGCCGACAGCTCCACAGCGCAGCGCCCAACCGCTGCGCCACCGGGGAGACCCAAAATAGGAATAGTTTTTGAAGCCCTAAGGGAAAAATATTGAAACTGTGAAAAACTCAATGAGGGTTTTATTATGCTTATTTGTTCTAGGAAAAAAAAAAAGTCCAAAGCACTTGAAATGGAATTTTTGTTTTTTTATGTTTTTTTTTATCACAGAATATATATTTTTATTTTTCTAAGATAGACCTACCCAAGAAATACATAGTATTTTAAAAGTTATACTTAAGTAATGTTTTATGTATTTGTAATTAAAGTTTTTTACATCCATGTAAATCGTAATACTTGGTAATAACTATGTACATAAATAAATAGCACAACACAAATTGAAAAAGACATTCTAATAAAATATGAAATGGAATTTTTGAATGTATTTCCTATTATAATCTATTATCACAGTAATGGAACTTGTCTATTTATTTCTGCCACAATTCCTTTAACTTTTTAGATTGTTAAATGACAGTTAGCAAGAGAAATAATGATTCAGAATGATCCTGACTGCTAGAATGGTTCTGATTCCTGTGTGCTTCTTTTTAGAGAGTTACAACTGCACAGGCTCTTCGTTTCTCTGTGTCAATAGTGTGCCTCCATCCAGAAGGTGCATCCCCCAGGCCTGGGTCTGTGATGGTGACGTGGACTGTGATGATGGCTATGATGAGCATCAAAATTGCACCCGGAGATCCTGCACTGAAAATGAATTCACTTGTAATAATGGACTGTGTATCCCAAGCGTGTTCAGGTGAATTGGGAATTAAAAAATTTTCCCATCAAATTTCTAATACTCATGAAACTGGACAGATCCACTAGGGGTGGTAACGCAGTGCCTAGGGTCAGTGATACTCTTAGTGTATGCAGTAGTCACTATATAGAATTTTTAGTAGTTTTTTTGGAGGCTGGAGTGCATGAAGGCAAAAGTGCCTAAGGCTCATGAAGGACATAATGTGACCTTGCACAGAAGACCAAGGAGATGAAGTGGACTTAATGGATGAATGTTCTTTCTTGAAGCAGATGCCTCTTTTGATTTTCTACTTAGAGTAGACGCATGGGGACAAGAAATCCCTCACTTCCCTCTCTTGACTGTAAGAAAGATAACAGGGGAAGCATGATTGCGAAGTTTGGAAATTAAGCTCAGAGTCAGTAGAAGTAGATGAGGTGAACTGGGACCTCACGGTCCAGCTAGAAGGTATAAAATGCTACTGAGCATCTCACAGGAGTGGCAGGAGGATCATAACATCTATACCTTTTTTTTTTTTTTGAGAGAAGTTGGAGATCTGAATTTTCATATAACTATCCCGATTTTAAATGTCAGAAACAAATTTAAAAGTTCTAGACTAATGTGAGCATCAAACAGACGCAACCCATAATCTGCTAGTTGGGAAACCTCTTCTGTAGTATTATGTTTGATTTCTTGTCATTTTCTGCAGATGGACCATTTTTTAAAAAAAGATTTATTATTTATGCATACAAGCTGGGGTACAGGCCAGAGGCGTGGGGTGACGAGAGGATTCACCAGAGACAGAATGGGGAGCAGCACAGGCAGATTGACGGAAATACAATGCTGAGGGGAGCAGCGGGTGAGGCAGGAGAGGTCTGCCGTGCCATGTGGGAATCTCCCTGGGTCGAACTCGCATCCCTGTTGCTGACAGCCCTACAGTGCAGCGCTTAACCTCTGTGACACCAGGGAGATCCAGATGGACCATTTTAAAAGGTTTAAATTTTTTAGGCTTTCCACCTTCTCATTATCCCCACTTGGCAATTTTTTGGATATGAGGGAAATAGAGAAAGAAAAAGTGATGTGTAGGTTTCAATCTTAATGGACTTGGAGAATAGTAAGAGCATTAACAAAAGTAGGGGAGTTCAGAGGGAGCTTGCTCAACATGAAAGTTGAGTTTGTTAGAGTAGGTGAAAACATGTGTCTGGCATTTGGATACATGGAACTGGAGCCAAGCAGACACATTGCATGTACCGAAAGACATATGTGCATACTGAGACAGCAAAAAATGTCCACGTGCAGACTGCTGTGGAAGGGGACAGAGAAAATATATGAAGCAGGCACGAGATGGGAGCAGCAGAGGTTCTGGGATCTTTTGCTTAGGGGCAGGCAGCCCCTCAATAGGCCTGGAGGGGCTGCTGGAATACTGTGTGGTGAAAAGTGGTGTATTTGTGATGGTGGTCCAGCCAGAGGTGAAGTCATGGCCTGTGAAAGGACAAAACAACATTAGACAAAACAAAAAATTAGTGGTTAGAAAGGTAGATAAATGTCATCTAGAAAATGAACTTTTGTGGGATGACTTAGCACCTAAAAAGGCCCAAGTAGATATTGCTGAAAGGTGGTAGTTTGCATATTTAGACCCTGAAGACATTCAGGAGATAGATGTGTCTCCTTTTGTAGTGAAGTTGTATTTAAATATGCTTTGTCTATGTTTAACTGATATTAATGCGATGTGTAGATTTTTATATTTTGTAAGTCAAAGTGAAAAAATCTTTTATTTTTTGGCTACTTAAAAGTTTTATTATGATATACTGTTAGGTGGTGCTTTTGAATTCAGTAAATAGTATCAGTTTTGGGTATTGTCTAGAAACCTAGACTTCTAGGGCATAGAATCTAGGGCGTAGATTAATTAATGGATTTCTCTTTCCTTCCTTCCTTTCTCTTGTTTTCTACCACCACCCCCTTTTATTTTTGCTGAGCTTTCTGAATTGCTTTAACCAAGGGCTATTGCAGAAGTGAAAAAATATTGTTTATCTGGAAACATGAGCTATGGTACTTAAAATATCTAGAAATTCTGTTTTCCCAAAATGCCACTAGCCTCCAGCGAGTGTGCTGTGAATGTGTACACTCTTGCCCCGTTGACAGAACGTATGTTCCCTTGGTACAGTGGCACAGGGGATCATTTTCCTATTGACTTTTTTCTCTTGGCTCTTTTTTGATGCTGCTGAAGAACCTGAGTAAGACAGCTGTGAGCAACTTGATGGAATACTGACATGCATTTTTGTCTAAAAACCTAGTTATTTGCTTGCTTAACTGACTTGTTTTTCTTCTTGGTCTGACTCTAAACTACAGGAAAGAAAGAACTGGTGTCTCAAATCATTTGTAAATGAGTTAAATACCTCCCAGGAGAACAAATGGGGCTAAGCCAGCTTACTTTGATTACAGCTTTCTTTACAATTACATACATATGTTTTAGTATAAAGCACTTTGGCAGTGCCCTTGGTTTGTGGAAAGCCTTGCTGATTAGCATTCCTGACTATAGATCAGTTGTGAAGTTAAACATATTCAGTTTTAACATCTTTTAATGCTGTGCCTCCAGTTCCTTTACCCTCTATGTATTTTTTTTTTTTTCATGATTTGTCATTAGCTTTGCCAATCCTCATTCAAGATTCCTTTTACCTTATGACCTTTTTGGTACTGTCATGAAGATCCTCTTCCATAATCATTCTTTTTTTAAAGATTTATTTATTTATGCATACAAGAACTGGGGTGTAGGCCAGAGGTGTGGGGTGGTGAGAGGATTCACCAGAGATAGAGTGGGAAGCAGAACAGGCAGAGTGACTGAAATACACTGCTGAGGGGAAGAGCAGGTGAGACAGGACAGGTCTGCTACACCATGTGGGAATCTCCCTGCCCAGGGATCGAACTTGTGCTGCAGTGGCTGCAGATAGCTTCATAGTGCTGAGACTTAACCCGTTGCACTACCAGGGAGGCCCTTCCATAATCATTCTTTCATGGGCTCTTGGAATAGTGTGGAAAAGAAAGACAAACCTGACTCATAGAATTTCAGGAAACTGTATTGTCTGGGAATGTTTGGTCCCAAAACAACTTCTAGGACTCTCAGGTGCCTTCTTCCTTTGACAATATTCTGTGCTAATTGTTTCCTCTCCTTCCCATCATCATAGCAACTCATATCTCATGGTGGCAGTAATATTATAATGAAAGATGGAAGAAATGGGACTGCCAATGTAAACAATACTCTGATCTGAAGATACGTGTTCTTAGAAGACACTTGTAATAGTTTTATCATTTATAACATATAGTACTCCCTTGGGGTATGGGCTCTTCGGTCATAAGGCCACCCAAGACATTGCCTGTGCAATGAGCTGTCTCGTCTGATGTATAGACTGATGAACACCAAAATTATAAAAGTGTATTTAATTAATCAACTGAGAAAAAAATGAATCCTACTGTATATAATGACTCTAGACCCATATTTCCAATGGTGGCAACCAGAACCTGGGAATGCTAAATATTTGATTCTTCTAGGGATGAAGATTCTGGAGGAGAGGGCACTGAGGGTACTGGTGGTTGAAATGGTCAGTCTGACATTCAGAGGCAGAAACAAAGCCCCCCGTGGGTGGTAGTTGAGCATTGTTGTCAACCTCTCAAGTATGGTACTGTGTCTCTTACTACAGGTGTGACCGGCGCAATGACTGCGGGGACTCCAGTGATGAAAGGGGGTGTTCATACCCGACCTGCAAGGAAAATGAGTTTACCTGTCAGAATGGGCTCTGCATTTATAAGGGCTATGTCTGTGATTTGGATAATGATTGTGGAGATAACTCTGATGAGCTGCATGACCTGTGCCACACCCCAGAAACCACCTGCCCCCCTCATCAGTTCAAGTGCAATAATGGGAACTGCATCGAGATGGTGAAAGTCTGCAACCTCCAAGATGACTGTTTAGACAATAGTGATGAAAAAGGATGTGGTGAGTGTAATAGAACATTTGGGAAGAATGGGAAGACTCAATGTGGATTCTCAACTCTTTCCTGCCCATGCTCTAAGTACAGTATTACCAGAAAATTACTATTGCTTGTCTACCAAAAGGCAGCAATTTCTTGTTAAGTTAGGTCAGTACACAAACATTATTACATTATTGTTATTAATTAATTATTAATAATTACTCAGGCTGTCATTAGAGAATTGGAGATGAAGATTTCAGGTCATCAGTTCCTAATAGCATTGTTAAATTGGGCAAAAAATGTTAATTATCTTTGAACCCTTGGAACTATTACAGGGCAGCCCACATATAAAATGGGGTGCCTGTCTGTGGGTCCTCACCCGTGCACTTAAAATGGGACTTATAATAAGACACAACTGCAGGCACACACAGTAACACTAATAAAGGGTTTATTTACAAAAGGAAGGGGAGGGGGAAAGAAAGAATAAATTGGTGAATGCGTCCTACTAGTTCTGCTGAGCTGGAATCCCAATGGCATACCAAAACCCAGTGAACAGCCAGGAGATCCCCAAAGCCCACGTGTCTGGTTATATATCAAACATGGCTGCTTAACTCCACCCTCAGTTCCCAGCATCCTCCCTTTGGTGATGATGACATTATGGGATTCGTAGTCCTAGGAGCTTTGGCTCTCTCTGGTCTGAGGTGGGGGTGAGGTCCGTAAAAATCTATTTGTGGGGTTTGTTAGGCCATCCTTTCTCCCCCAGCAGAATCACCTGTTACCTGAACAGTCCCTCTGTTAGGACTCCTTAGTCTGTTCTTCATTTTCTAGCTTAATGTGATTGAAGGGAAGCATTTTAACCTCCCCTCACTCAGTCACACAAGTAGACAATGAGAATTTATAAAATACAGAATTAATAAGAATATGTTCTCTTCCCTGTGTAGATCCTTTTTGTTTTTCATAGGACCAGCCAGAGAACACCCAATAGAGTGCTGATCAATTCATCCTATCTTGAGAGAGCCAAATGTGTGGCTTTCTTCCCAGCCCTTTGGGTTTAGGGATGTCACATGGTAGCCTGAATGTGGCCACAGTGTGAGTAGTCACACACCACTGACATGGGTGCTGCAAACCAGAACACTATTTACCTCAGAGACCTGTTTTGCTAGCACGCTATTGGCCAGACCCTTCTGTTCTTCATTCTCCTTTTTTTTTTTTTGCCATTTTACCTTTAAAACTATTGGTTAAATAAAGGTTAGCCAGTATAGGATTAGAAGTCAAACTCAAGCTTGCTTCTTGTATTAATGGTTAAGACCACTGGTGAAACATTAAATTGAGAAGGAAATGAAAAAGTAGTGACTTTTATAAACCACTGGTAAAAGATTAAATTGAGAAGGAAATGAAAAAGTAGTGACTTTTATAATCTGTGACTTATAGAAGTCCCTGTGGTCTGTCTTCTTTTAGCATGACTCATGAAAAATGGGGACTATCCAGTGGAAATGTTAACTTTAGATGATTATCACCATAATGACTCCATTGCTGACATTTCAGGTTCTCTAATAGTTGTCTTTTACCTACAGGTATTAATGAATGCGATGACCTTTCACTCAGTGGCTGTGACCAAAATTGCACAGATACCCTCACCAGTTTCTATTGTTCTTGTCGCCCTGGTTACAAGCTTCTGTCTGATCAGCGTAGTTGTAATGATATTGATGAATGCAAAGAGACGCCCTTTGTCTGTAGCCAGAAATGTGAGAATATCATGGGCTCCTACATATGTAAGTGTGCCCCAGGCTACGTCCGAGAACCAGATGGAAAGAACTGCCGGCAGAACAGTAACATCGAACCCTATCTCATTTTTAGCAATCGTTACTATTTGAGAAATCTAACTACAGATGGTCATTTTTACTCCCTCATTTTGCAAGGACTCGGCAATGCTGTGGCACTGGATTTTGACCGAGTAGAAAAGAGATTGTACTGGATTGATGCAGAGAAAAGAGTCATTGAGAGAATTTTTTTGAATAAGACAAATAGGGAGGTAGTTATAAACCACAATCTACCATTTGCAGAAGGTCTGGCAGTAGACTGGGTTGCCAGGTAAGAAAAACTGAAGAATATTTTAAAAGTTTTTTTTTTTTTAAGTATTCAAACCATGTTTTCATCTTAATAATGCATTGATCTTTTCAACTTGTATTAATATGTGAACACAGTTAACTGCATGTTTTTTTTTTTCCCCCGATATACACCTAGTACTCAAATCAGATATTGCAGATCCAAAAGTCGAGTGAGTCAAAGAATTCATAGTATCATTTCTATGGGGAGGAACACCACAAGGGAAGAAAGAACTTCACTATTGGTGGCCATTCAGTTAGCTGGAGAGGATGTTAACGGATGATTCATGGATTCATTAGTGCATTTAGTTTTTAAAATTGCTTACTGAGTATCTCCTACTGCCAAGTGCTATGCCAGGCATGATTAGGGGTCTAGAGGTAAGCAAGACAGACATAACTGCTGCTCTCTTGGAGGTCACAGACTTATTTAAATGGCTGTAGTCATTCCCAGCCTGTGATGGTCAAGAAATAAAGAATTAGTAACCTGAAACTTTTGTTTTGGGGGTCTTAAGGAAGGCAGGTGATTTTTAACTAAGGATAGCAATAATAACTATTGCTGATCTGATTTTACCAGATCAACCATACTTCTTAATATCTCTTTTGAATAGTGAGTAGATCAGATACTTGGTAGTAAAAGTAGCTGACTTCATGGTTAATAGATGTGATGCTGCAGGCACTTGGACTGTAAATATTATTGCTGTTATCAGTCTGGACTTCCAGAGAGCTCGTCCCATTTTCTCTGTTTGACCATCTTAAGGGTAAAGATTTAAAAATGGCAGGGCATGAGGGTGTGGCTTCAGAGTTTCACCTGATTAGCTGATTGGCCATGGGTACTCAATAAGTAAGGGATTGCTGAATAATGAGTAAACATTGACTACACAATAAAGGTATTATATATGTAGTGGCTGTGCTCAGTGTCAAAACAGCGATTTCTGATGAGAAACAGCTAAACTCAGCACTGCTCCTATCTCATCCTTTGCCCCAGTGAAAGGAAAAATAATAATTTAACTCCGAGATATTGTCATTTAGCTCTCTCTCCCCCTGGTAGGATGATATTATCCCCTGGGTTTCAGTTATTTCCCTCTTGTTAACTGAAAATAGTCTCTCACTAGATAGAGTTTATTAGAGAATCAAAGCAAGGATTTGTTATTATTTCTATCCTTAGACAATAAATTTATGGAATCCAAGCTTGTAGCCATCTCATTCACTTGGATTTACCCAACTGAATTGGCAGTATACTTATACATTCTCATTCTTGAGCCTAAAAAAAATGCTACTGTCCTAGTAGCTGAATATTCTGACACCTACGATGATAGGATTAAGGATTCCATCTTGCAAGGAGACATTCCAGCCTTTTGCATGGGAAATAATTTTCCTTCCAGTTGAAATTCACCACTAGATCCTAAATGACACTGGGCATTGGACAATTCTATGGGCACTGGATAATTCTACGGGCATTGGACAATTTGGAACATTATAAAAGCTTTTAAGATTCTGGTGAAAGCCATGGACCCTTTGCTGGATAAAAGCACTTAACATATTTTACAATCAGTTTTAGAGGATTCACATCCTCCAACCCTGATGTCAGGGTTAGGACCCTAAGTTAAGAGCCCTTGTCCTATAGAAAATAAATGGATACTGAATAGCAATATATAGAGAGAGCTGAAATACCTTTGAACTAGGAGTTTCTAAAGTTTCATAAGTTTGATTAAGTAAGATAGCATAGGGTAAGAAACTCGCTTTCCAGGCTAATATGACAGGGCCACAGAGAGGAAAGGTTTTCCGGTCTTAACGATGTCATCTTTCACAGGTCTTTTGTGCAGTCTTAATAATATTTGACAGGGCCTCCCCGGTAGCGCAGCGGTTAAGCGCTGTGCTGTGGAGCTGTTGGCAGGGACCATGCGAGTTCAATGCCCGGCCGGGGAGAATCCCACATGGCAGGGCAGACCTCTCCTGCCTTGCCCGCTGCTCCCCTCAGCAGTGTATTTCTGACCTGCCTGTTCTGCTCCCCACTCTGTCTCTGGTGAACCCTCTCACCGCCCCACGCCTCTGGCCTGTACCCCAACTTGTATGTATAAATTAAAAAATTTAAAAAAAAAATAATATTTGACAAATGTGGTCCCTCAGCTCCACCATTTAAATTGTAATTCATGGATGGCACTCTTTGCTCTCACTTGTTTCCCTGTTCCTCTAAGTCTCTATATTTCCTGAGAATGATGCTTTATGCTGCCTGATAAAAAGTAAAGCCAGATCTGTGTGAGGTGTGGTCCTCAGATTCTCTATGCGACATGACTTTCAGGTGGGAATTGTAGCACACACTTGAATCTGCCTTTGGCTATTGCAGGAAGGTCAACTTCCTGTTTCTCCTTGCCCTTGTTTGGAGAAAAGTGCCTTCTCACAGCTGTCTGCGTGATTCAAGGTAGCTTGCATAGGAAATTGGGTAGCTAAATAGGCCTCATGTCATGATCAAAATAACTGTATCTGTAACTCATGACTCTCCATTTCAGAAAGCTCTATTGGGTGGATGCCTACTTGAGATGCCTCTCTGTCTCTGACCTCAATGGTCAACATCGCCGCAAGCTAGCTGAGCACTGTGTGGATGTTAACAACACCTTCTGCTTTGAAAATCCCAGAGGAATTGCCCTTCACCCTCAATATGGGTATTGTCTCCCCATCTTAGACTCTTCTTTCATGCCCTTATTCCACCTCTGTTACCAAAAATGTTGTTCATATAATTGTCTCAAGTCCAATATTGTACTGGGATTTGTCTTTTGTATTTCCTAACTGGTAAATGGCTTAGTATAATGGGTAGAAATGTGGTTTGTTCAAATAATATTCACCAGCTATTTTCTTTTCTTTGCCATGACATATATAGCATTTCACTGTGCAAGCTACACATTGTGATTGCATGCAAAGAACGTTATGGTTTTAAAAAGTCTATTTTCACTTACATTTCCATGTTTAATCTACTTAAATCTCAAGCTTGTCATGTTCATTTTCGAACATTTCTTATATATCATTTCTTTTAGGTTATTTTCTCTTAGGATGTTCTCTAGTATGTAAACTCTGTTTCTCTGATTGGAAAAGTACTATATCTTTTGGCTTTGATGTCATTTGGTTTCAGGGACTGACGTTTTGTGTTTGCTCCAATAGGTATGTCTACTGGGCAGACTGGGCTCACCGAGCATACATTGCAAGAATAGGCATGGATGGAACCAACAAGTCTGTGATTATCTCTACCAAGTTGGAATGGCCCAATGGCATCACCATTGACTACACCACTGATCTACTCTATTGGACTGATGCTCACCTGGGTTACATCGAGTATGTATATAAATAAGAATAAAGCAAACTGGGTAGCTCTTTATTCCACGCATCAGAGTTTTGTGTTGCCAGTGTAGTATTTCCATGTAGCTTCTTACTGGTCTCTGTTTTGAAAGTCACTCTGAGGTTATTTTTAATAATAAAGACTCTTTATAGGCAGTTCACTGAGTTCTGTATGGTGCAGGTTATGTCACCAACCTCTGGTACCTCTGGTCTGTTTTGATCTTAGTCCCATGAAATTACCTTGTGATTTTTTTTTCTTTTTTTAAAAAAAAGTTTATACATAAGCAACATAAAATATATTAGTTTCAGATGTACAATATGATTATTTGAAATATATATTATATATACATATTCATATTATGTATGCAAATATGTGCTTATATAATAATCACCACAATGTATCTACTTAGCATCTCACACTATACTGTCATAACTTTTTTCTTGTGACAAGAACTTTTAAAATTTATTCTCTAAGTAACTTTCAAATATAAAAACAGTATTAATAACTATAGTCATCATATTATATGATCTTATTCTTAAACCTTGTTTCATGTAAGTAAGAAGGCAAACTTTGGAAAATTGAACATTAGATGAATTTTGGCTAATGATGCTTGGGAATAGTTTCCTGTCCCTGGTTCATGTAATACACAAAGGCTATCCTTTAGTGTTCTCTTTGCAGACTTTACCATAGTCTATACTAACTCACTCCTAGATAGAGAACAACTTTGGTTAAAATAAGTAGATGTTGCTTCTAGTTTATTTGTGTCATTTTAATGTCATGTAAAGGTGGTGACACCTTTGTCTTTTTCCACAGTGTGTGTATCCTCTTTGAAGGAACATTACAGAATTCAACTCTGCATAATATCCCATTTTGAATTAACAGCATCAGGTTGTTCAAAGAAGCTTGAACAACTTTCTTGTTGAAATTAATTGTCGTTTAGGTTTTGTAGATAGATAGTATTTTAAGAAACAGAAGTAAAAAGGAGTTTTCTATCTACTTCATATTCTGTTCTTTTTGACAAAATGTGCTATTGATTATTTATGTAGTTGAATTCTAAAATTCAGGCAGTAGATTACTATCTAAAAGTCAAATCATATCAGGCACTGTGATCTGGGAGTGAATAAATCTTTAATATTCAGGGAGCCAGGTAGCCCTGTTGACTTGATCAGCTCTTCAAGAGGAAGCAGTACCTGTTTTATAAATTTGACTATGTAAAGCAAAACATTTTTCATAAAGTATCCAGTCCTTTTCTTGTACATCTTGGGATGCACAACAAATCCATATAATCATGCCTAAGTTCCTATAAAAAATAGATACAAAAATATTTGTAAAGGTGTCAGATCTCTATACTGAGTTTATGTAAAAACTGAAAGGGCGGATCTCTCAAGAAATTTCTGTCCTATGTTTTTTTAAGGAAACTGATGGTGACTAAGTTCTGGTCATTTACCTGGACTCTCATCAACAGAGGTCAAGAAAGTCTTCAAGTTTTCCTATGGTTTCTATAAATTACCATAATTATGATAGTTTGGAAATTATATTTAATATTACGTGGCTAACATTGTCAAGTTTATTAGTTGCTAGCTTATTCCATCTCATGTTTGAGTCTTAGTGTTTGTTCTAAATTTTTAAAATATTAAAATATCAGTATTTTGACATAGATACATACTAATTAATGAGATATGGAACTAGGAGGACCTAGAAATATAGTGCGGATGCTCTGCAACATCTTGAAATCAGAGACTCTCCTCTAAAGATTTATTCATCTGGAAAAATCTTTATTAATGGTGCCTAAGGCTTGATTAATAATGAATGTGCTGCCAGTGTGTGCAAAGTTAACTCTGAAGGTCTATAATTTAACTCAGCTAGTATATTCCCCTTGGGTTATACTGAGAATCCAGCTGTCTCCTAGAACTGCATTTCTCTTGAAATGTTCATGAGAAGGCAGAAATCCAGCTTTATATTGCTATCCTCTGATTTCTTTCGATGACTTAGGAAAGAAAAATGTATTCATCTCAGGATACTAAAAGGATGCTGAATGGAGGAGATCAATTTAAGAGGTTGTAAACTTCCATCAGCTGAACCAGCTGCATCTGCAGGAAAGCAGTTGTGCTGGGAATTAGTGATTGAACTCCAATGCTATTCCTATTGCATCTTCAAGTTTTACATAGTTTATTCAGGCAAACGATCCTTTGAGTTTTTGTTTTAATTAGGGACTAGGAATTTTGGAGAGCGTCTGAACTTCAGTTACCTGTGGAAGGTTGAAGTTTCTTTTCTGATTTGTCAACCCCTATTTTCTTAAAAGGATTAGAGGAGAGAAGTTGTCTTCATTGAGTGACTTTCTGCCTCCTGTTCCAGGTACTCTGACTTGGAGGGCCACCATCGGCACACAGTATATGAAGGGATATTGTCTCATCCCTTTGCTATTACCGTTTTTGAAGACACTGTTTACTGGACAGATTGGAATACAAAGACAGTTGAAAAGGGAAACAAGTATGATGGGTCACATAGGACGGTGCTGGTGAACACAACACATAGACCATTTGACATCCATGTATACCATCCATACAGGCAGCCCATTGGTGAGTAGGTGATTCAGAAGTTTGACACATTTGCATGCATGCCATTCTTGTTTCTGTAAGCATATACATCATGATTTATAAAAGGAATGGTGTTAGTTGTTAATTTTTCAGCAGAACATATGTTGAGAGTGTATCTTTAGATTTCTTTCCCCCTATTTCCGGGAAAGACTGTTTTCTCAACACCTGCTCTATTCTTAAAGATCAATCTTGATCTTGGTTTTTGGTCAGAATGAGCAGTTATTATGTATTATGTTGCTAGATTTACTTTATCTATTTTTGTGGGAATACTGAAAAAGTGAGTTGAAGAAATTGTGACATTTCAGCCCTAAACACTTAAGAAAGCATATTTGAAAAATAAGGACATTTCCTATATAAACACAATAAATTATAACATCTAAAAGATTAAAAATTATTCCCAATGCCAGGATTAATCTATTGAGATGATTGGTTTGAAAGAAATGTTTTAAAGACAACAACAAAATATTATTTATTAAATGTTTATTTGCATATAACATCGTGTTATGTCTTAATAATGTGTGTTATTCTTGTGCATCTAGAATAATGTCTTTTGTGAAGAGCAACATATTTCGGTATCTCATAAGTTAGGAAATTTGATTTTTATTTGTTTGTGAACTTATATTTCCCCTTATGCAATGAAAGATATTTTATGATTTATAGATAATCTAGCAAAAGGCTACAGTATACTGTGGAGATAAGGGCTGCTTTGTTGCAGTATCTTGCTGAAGATAATGCAAGATAAACTTGAAAGGAAGAAAAATGCAAATTGGCAAAATAAAAATATTCAGTATTTTTTCCCTGAAGTTAACTGCATTCATATTATTTAGCAGAAGTTCAAACTAGACTTCACCTCTGAAAGGTGGCCCAGAAAACTAGTAAAGACACTGTTTAGTTTAGCCATCCACTTCATTTCTGGCACTATTTCTGTTGTGTGTGCATAGAATGAAAGAATACAATACCTGCTGGAAATTTAAACTTCAGCTTAATTTCTGACATATGAACACACGCAAAGTATGTCTTACCTGTTCTCCAAGAACTGAGAAACATCTTTGTTAGCCCAAAACTGCAAAGGTTATCCTCATTCCTGGTAGCACATACATTGGTTTTCTCAAAGCACCGGGTTGCTTATAGAACTCTGCTATCCATCCTATTTATGAACATTTGGATAAAGAATGAAACTTGGATATTGATTTTCTTTACTCTCCAAGTGGTGATGATATGCTTGGTACTCTCTATACGTGAATGAACATGTATTTTACTTTTTCTTTCATTAGTGAACAATCCTTGTGGGACCAACAATGGTGGCTGTTCTCATCTCTGCCTCATCAAAGCAGGAGGAAAAGGATTCACCTGCGAGTGTCCAGACAACTTCTATACCTTATACCAGGGGGGTGACACCTGCCTGCCCATGTGCTCTAGCACCCAATTTTTGTGTGGTAACAATGAAAAGTGAGGCTCTTTCCTTTCTTTACTGCCTCTCCATCCCTTAGACATGCACTGAACTTCAAGGTTTCAGGAGATGCAGATTTTCTAAGAAACCAATATTTTGGCTGTTTAATATGGTTCATTTGGAATACTCCAGATTCTCCAGCTTCAGACAACTTCTTCCATAAATAGAAACAAGTTGTTGACCAAGTGGTTATGACTATGTATACAAATTTGTTTTTTTTTTTTTTTTAATATGTAGAGAGGAAGCAAACTGTGTTTTTTATTTCTAATAAACTTTCCTCAGTGTCAGGGCCAAGAGTATTGTAGGTGTATACTGAAAAATAACCTTCAGGAATGACAGAATTTCTCTTTTCTCCACATAGCCGGAGGGTCCAGAATTTCATATTCAAATCTATTTTTGATCATTTGTGTTTGTTATGAAAGAGCATCACAGATTATTCCCTAACAATGGCCATGGAGACTGAGTCAGAGGGTGCTGTGGGAGAGGTGTGAATACAAATCATAGCATCTAAAATTTAATGGCAGTTTATTTTGTCAGTTAAATAAGAACTCTTAGGTTAAGATAGCACACATCTATCTTGACATTCGTTCTCAATAAATGTGCTTCTAGCCACTGCCTTCTCCTTTCTCCACATGCATGGCCTAGCTCCTCTGCTAACAAACTAACACAATTCCACTGTTTGTTGTGGCCATGAAATTTAATGATAATACTCAAAGCATCTTTTCAGAAGTATTTGAGTTGTAACAAATCTATTCTAGCTCATATAGTTACTTTTTCTTTGAGAACACACACAGTAACTGAGTTTTCACCGATCCTTTCTTGGGCTGGTAGAGAACTCATGTGAAATTTAGTTTTGACTTCTCTCTAAATAGCCACTGCCACCCTCCCCTGCCCCATGCTTTTCTAAGAGAAGTCTGTTTCGTCTGTGCAGGTGTATTCCTATCTGGTGGAAATGCGATGGACAGAGAGACTGCTCGGATGGCTCCGATGAATCTGCCACATGCCCACAGCGTTACTGCCCATTAGGGAAATTCCAGTGCAAGGATGGCAACTGCACCAACCCACAGACCATCTGCAATGCTCACCAGGACTGCCCTGATGGCTCTGATGAAGACCACGTTCTTTGTGGTGTGCTGAATTTCTTTATGCCTCCTTGGCCTATTTTTATAGTTGATTATGTATAATCATGAGTCTGTGTGGATTTTTCTGAATGTCACAAACCAAATTCCTGTCTAAAGTCTTTAGGAGAAAGCTCAGAGTTCATCTTCTATCTTTGTTTATAAAGTTTTTTAGAATCCCTAAGGTCTCAGATCCCAAGACAAATGGTTGAGATAGATAAGTAAGTTGTCTACATTGGCGGTTCCTTCCCATGGATTATGCATGGTATCCTTCTTGAGGGCAAACATTAAGGGCACAGTGAGAGTTCCTTCCTCCATTTTAGACAAGGACTCTCAATTGTAGTATTTATTTGTTTCCATTTTTCAAAAGCCAAAAACCCACCACAGTAGCCCTAAAGACAAAACATCAACAGCAGCAAACACTTAGTTTGAAAAATATACTTTGGGGGAACACAGACAAGGGAAAGTGAATTTAATTGCCCATCAATGATGATCTAGTCCCCTAATTCTGCATGCAAGAAAGAGATATTGAAGAATTTAGGAGACTAATAGTTAACGGAGTGACTGTCCCTGTAGTAATGCTGGTTGATAATATGTGTATTAGGACATAGATTCTCTAAAAACAAATTGTGATCAAGTTCTTCAGGATCCATCTCTGTACATTAGAAGTTCCTCTTTGATACGTTCCAGGCTGATAACCAAATGTCCCTGCTTGCAGAACATCACCGGTGTGAGTCCAATGAATGGCAGTGTGCCAACAAACGTTGCATCCCAGAAACATGGCAATGTGACTCGGAGAATGACTGTGGGGACAACTCAGATGAAGACAGTTCTCACTGTGCCAGCAGGAGTTGCCAGCCAGGCTATTTTAAGTGTGCCAATGGCCGCTGCATTCCTCAGTCCTGGAAGTGTGATGTAGACAATGACTGTGGAGACTACTCAGATGAGCCCTTCCAAGAATGCAGTAAGTTCCTAGGGGAAGGATATAGCATGACCAGGAGCAGGCATAAGGGAACAGGAGAAGCTTGGTGCTGATTGAGAGAGGATTTGAATCCCCCTGCTTCAGCCCTGTGGGATACTTCCTCTTGGCTCTCTGCTGTCCCTGGCTCTGCAAGGCCAAGTACAACTGTATGGCTTGTAGGCTGAACCACACCCTGTTTCTGAAGTGGCTGATTCCTTCTCTTTATACACTAAACTATCCAGAAAATGATAACAAGGACATACAATCTGTGTATCTAGCACTTTATATTTGAGCCTCAGAGAAACATTGTGAGACAGAGAAAATGGGTGATACCAATTCCCATTTTGCAGATGGGGAAATCGAAGCTCACAGTTTAAGTGATGGTTACATTTCTACTTAGTGGCAGGGCCTACCCTTCAACCTAGTTTTGTTTTTTTCCTTTACTTCAAGTTCAGATTCCCCCACCTCCACCCCCACCCCAAAACACACATACGCTCAGAGTGACACTACTACACAAATGAGTAAAACTTAGGATTCTTATCTTTTTGTTCTTGGTGAACAGATACATCCCTAAAACAAAGATGTTGCCAGAGTCAGTTTAGTTCATAACTTGATAATTGTTACTCCTCAGCATCATGTCCTAAATATGACAATGGAAAGGAATCTTTTGGTTTCGGGGCAGGGCTGAGACTTCAGTTCTGACTTGGCTACTTTCTCTCTTGTCAGTGAGCCCTGCCTACCGCTGTGACAACTATACTGAATTCAGCTGTAGAACGAACTACCGCTGCATCCCAAAGTGGGCCGTGTGTAATGGTCAAGATGACTGCAGGGACAACAGCGATGAGCAAAACTGCGGTAAGAGGGACTGCCGCGCACTGGGCAGTATAAGGAGACTTGTGCAAGGGAAAATGACACTGGGTTTGCCTTTGTTTATCTTTGAAAGGTCTATAGATACTATTGATTCTTCTAACAACATATTATATTTTTATAACATTTTACAGAGGTATTGGGGGAATTTAATAACATCTTTTTAAAAAGATTATTTATGTATACAAGCTGGGGTGTAGGACAGAGGTGTGTGGGGGGCAGTGAGAGGATTCACCAGAGACAGAGTGGGGAGCAGAACAGGTGGAGTTACTGCAATACACTGCTGAGGGGAGCAGCAGGCGAGGCAGGAGAGGTCTGCTGCACCATGTGGGAAGCTCCCTGGCCAGGTATAGAACTCTTGCTGCTCTGGATAGCGTCATAGTGCTGCAACTTAACCTGTTGCACCACAGGGAGGCCCCAGAAAGAGTTATTTTTAATAACAGTACCGAATCTAATCAACAAAAGCCCGTGTGACAAAACTCTTCTGTTACCTGGTGACATGACATATCCTGTCTTTCCAGGTTGCAAAATACAAGTCAGATACCAATTTATTTTCTACAAAAGAGAATAGGTCTAGTTTCAAACAGTAGGATAGGTTCAGGTTAGCCATAAGAGAAAGTAGACAGTGAATGTTACTGACATTCCTCTTGCTGTGAGTTTCAAGAACATGATAGCATAACTCTCATACTGTCTCACAAGAGAGTCAAAACTACTTTGGCATTTCTTGACCACTGGTTTCTAAAGTTCTGGCAATGACTGTACTTTGCAGAGGAGGTGACTTGCAAACCTTCAGGGGAATTCCGCTGTAATAATCACCACTGCATCCCTCTTCGCTGGAAATGTGATGGGCTCGATGACTGTGGAGATCACTCAGATGAGGAAAGCTGTGGTGAGTGTTCAGGGTTCTATGATCCTGAGGTGCCACCAGAGCTGTGATCGATGTCTTCTCTTGGTCTACAGTTCAATGGTCTATGTCATTGATCCTTGAAGGATAGGAAGGCAGCTACCCGGCATCTTGATTTTTGCTCTCTTCCCTTTGACTAAATAAAAAATACTTATAATCAAGCTTTGGAAACAGGATGTTTACCCGGGTCTATCTTTCATCTTTTGAATTTATCTACACTCAAAAATTTTCCCAAAAATAATGTGAGGTGATTTACAATAAAGGACAAATATAATAAGATAAATAGAATAGAAATAGAAAATTGGGACCAAGAGAAGAAGAGGGAGGAAATGTGCTAACCCTAGGATGCTTCTTAATTTTTGCTTTCAAATAAAGCCTAAATAGCAGAGGAAAGAGATTTTATGTTTTGTATTGTCATACTTAGAATACTATCTCAGGTGAGTAAGTGGTTAACCGACAGGCCAGATTTCAATTTTTTCTTCCAGTGAAGGTGTTGACTACATGATATTGGCAAGAGAAATAGAGGGAAAGAAGCTGAAGGTCTGGATCACAGATCATACCAACGTAGATAGGCCAGAATAGCAGGTGTATTTTGAAAAGCCCTGCTTGGAACATATCACTGACTTATGATATACATTCATTGCAGATTGACTAATTTATTTTGACTTTAGTCACTTTCTGGAAGTAAGAAATGATCACCATTTGCCATAGACAATTGAGAGAATTAGGCTGTTGACCATACCTCCAAATATCAATCAGCTAAAGACTTCCTACATAAAAAGGGCAATCCAACTGGCATTTTATTGTGCATAAAAATGTTTATGATTAATCCTATAGGAGATTACCTGGAGTTTCATAAAATAAAAAATGATCTTAAGATCAAATCACTTTTGGACAAATCTCTCTAAAGGCCATTCTTTGTAGACTTGAGATTGAGGGGGAAGATCTATTTTGGGGGACAGATAGTCTGCCCCAGCCAGGCTCTGGACTTGGGGCATAGGAGGGCCTTGGGCACTGAGGGCACTTAGGGAAACTCACAACCCTGTGTCCTGTGTGTGGTTCCTGGCACCCACTGATGACCAAGTGGTTTTCCTTTTCAGTCCCTCGGCAGTGCTCGGAGAGTGAGTTTCGTTGTAATGACCAGCGGTGCATTCCTTCCCTGTGGGTCTGTGATGGCCTCAATGACTGTGGGGACAACTCGGATGAGCGGGACTGTGGTAACTATCAGAGCTCTTGGAGAGACTTCTAGAGTCTTATACTAGAACCAGCACATTTGACAGAAGTAAGGGCTTCAAATGAGTATTTGTAAGGTTTTTTAGAGTAAAATGATACTGTGTGATTTATGTAATATGTAAATCTTAGCATAAAATAGTACAGTCTACTGTGTATTTTTTGTTTGTTCTTAACTTGAGGTAGTCTAGATGAATAGGGGAAAATAGTGAGAGATCAAAAAAAAAGTTTTAACTTGAACATTTTCTAGGAGCAGCTTTTAATCTGTATTGGCCTTTTAAACAAAAGCATTGGTCTTCCTACTGTTCTCCCAGAAAGTGACCTTATGGGGTATCTTACTATAGTTTCCTGGTGCCAAAACATTAGAATAGGAATCATAACCTACCCTCCCCCCAAATAATTTTTATAACTCTTCAATGAGTTAAGACTGGGTATGAGAAAAATCAAATATAGTATTAGGGATTTCAGATTTCTGAGGAAAAGTTTACGAAGTGAAGATTATGTAATAGAGGAGAGCTAGGTCCTTCTACCTCCATAAATTGAACACGGCAGGTCAGTTGTTTGAGAGTGTATTCATTTGCTGTGAACCAGTCATGGAATGTGATGGCATACTTAACCAACTCCATGGAGCTCATCCCTGTCTGAGAATAACAAGGCCTCTGGGAATGATAGTCTTTTCTCTTCAGATGTGAGGACCTGCCATCCTGGATATTTTCAGTGTTTGAGTGGACACTGTGTGCCTGAACATCTGAAATGTGATGGAATCGCTGATTGTCCTGATTTCTCTGATGAATCTACATGTCGTAAGTTTTTAGACACTTGTGGCATTATTTATCTGAAGCGTATGGATAAGGTATTGGGACCTCACCTCTCCCCAGTTCTTAGATTAAAAGGTCATAGATAGATACTGTTTTGCATTCATTGATCAGTTCAGCTGGGGTATGAGTTACCATATTCTTGTATTTCGTAGTAGTCATTCAAGTATATTTCATTTAGCAATGTTCTAAATAGAGAATATATTTAGTATCTGTGCTAATAAAATATTTATATATTATTTGATACTATATAGATCCATTAGTTGACCCAATGGTCTAGAGTAAAGGAGTATGGGTGCCTTAATGATGGGGTGTGGCATGGTGATATATATTTTAAGAGGTGTGAACCTGTTCTCCTAAGTCATGTACAATGTTGTAAACCAACCTTACCTCAATAAGGTAAAAAGAATCACTAATTGAATAAAAATATTGTAAAGAAGAATATTTGAGCATAAATTGTATAAAGAACTTGATTGAGATAATTGGAACATACTGAATTTGTAGCATTAAAATTTTTCTGAATTGCATAATGACCTATAAAAAGTCACTTAAAATATAACATCAATATGGTCATAGACATTTTAATCTTTATTAGTCACTGAATAAATATTAACTGTTTATGATTAGCCTGAATGGTATTGTTGATCATGTGGTAGTCACATCTTAAAACTTGGTTTCAAGGGCTATACAAAAGGATGGTTGTAAAGCCAAGAGTTGAAGCTCTTGTCTATAAAGAGAAAGTCCAATAATACCCACAGAATGACTCATGTCATTGGAAACCAGGCTTGGACAACTGTCCTTAAGAAGTATTCCTTCACAATTTCAGGCAGTTTAAGACCACAGTACATGTGAATGAATATGGAAGAACAGGCTATAGTGGAAAGAGCTAAGGAGAAATAGTAGGCTTTCCAAAACCAACACTTTTTTGTAATAATTTAAATATGTCTCCTCTCTGCCAATAGCCACTCGCTTTCCCGGTGGTGCATATTGTCCCCGTACCATGTTTGAATGTAAAAACCATATTTGCATCCATCCAACTTGGATATGTGATGGTGATGAGGACTGTGGTGATGGTTCTGATGAAGAACTTCAGCTGTGCAGTAAGAGGGGGAGAATGGAGTGAATGGGAGTGGTGTTGTCTGGCAAGATCTCCAGGTTTCTGACATGGGCATGTGAACCTGGAGGACAGTTGTACAGTTTTTGAGTACTTGACCCATGATGAGCATTATTGTGATTTCACTTGTCTTTCTTGGGAACATGAGGAAGTTGGGAAGGTTTTAAAACATTTTACAGCTTTAGAAGACAATTTCTTGCAGAGAAATATTACTTGGAAACATTATGTGCATAAGTAGAGGTGGATCTGTAGTGATTGAAGTGAGTAGGGGTAGGGGCTACTGTCTCTCCTGCCTCTATTCCCCTTTCAACAACCCTTGAAGCATCATAGGATACCCCTGGAGCTTCATAGGATACCTTAGGAAATTTTAAGATGAGTTAATTCTTAAAGTCACTTCCCTTTACCTCATAAAGTCAAGGCCATCAAATTCCCTTCTGTTGTGTAGTGTATATTAATTTTTTAAATCAATACTCTCAATTTGGGTACTCATCAGAATCACATGGGGAAAGTGCTGCATAATCAACTGTATGGCTCCACCCTGCACTTGGGCCTAATGAACTGGAATCTCTGAAGATGGGGCCAGGCTAAATGTGTATTTAAAAAGCTCCTTAGCTTTTGGTTTAGTCATCTGGTTGAGAACAACTAATTTTAACAAAGTCAGTGTATATAATTAATTTGCAGTCTGTGTGATGATAGAATGAAAATTCCATGATGACAAGGACAGTGTCTTTCTTGTCCCCAAGCATATCATTTGATTGGTTAGTCAAATGAGCAAGGGAATGGATAAACCCAGCAAATCTGGCACTGCTATGGGAACATTTTAGATACTGACACATTTTCTACTCTTAACCTGTACTTTTGCTTTCCTAACTCTCCTTTCAGTTAATGTTACGTGTGAGGCACCACAACGTTTCCGGTGTGCCAACAACCGCTGCATTTATGGTCACAAGGTGTGCGACCATGTTGACGACTGTGGAGATGGAAGTGATGAGAAAGAACAGCTCTGTAAGCAGAAATCAAAAGGGTGAAGGGAAAACTTCGAGTCCCCAGTTGTCTGCAGTTTGCAAAATGTGCTTCTGGGGTTTCAGTTGTTCTGTAGAGGTTCGACCATACCTGTGACTACAGGTATCTGCTGATGTAATTGCTTATTAGAGCTTATAATCAAATGCATTAGTCAGGTGCAACAGAGCCTGCATATTCCAATTTCATTTGAGTGAGATGTTGGCAAGTCCCTTAATTTTCTAGTCTTTGATCAAGCACTCAATAAATTTTACTTTCTTCTTTTCCCTTAAGAAATGAGAACACTAAACACTCATTGAATCACACATCACAAGTTAATGGTTTATTTGTTTTTAAGATGAATTTTGTCACTCTTTAGCTTAGAGTTACTAATTGTTAGTCTGGGATGTAGACTCCTCAGTATCATCTGAAATTATCATGTTAAGAGACCACTGGTGTTAACAGCTTATCTAACATCCTTCTTTAAAATGCAAATTCAAAAAAAAAAAAAGAAAATTCATTTCCCGGAAAAGAACACTGATAGATTACTTTAAGATAGGCGTTTCAAACTGGCTGCACTTAATGTTTTAGTATGGAAAAATCTGTGCCTTTCCATTTTGTGAATACTTAAAATTGGTCCATTGAAGAAGAGAATTGATTAATTATCTGGGCAATTTAATTTGTCTAGAAAGATGTCAGTGAGGAAAATGATTTCCCCTGACTCTACTTGTTTTTTTTTTTCTCTTAAAAAGGATATTATCTGAAAAAATTTAGATAAATGCCTAAATTTCCCTTTTCCTTCCCTTGTATTGATGTGTGCTTAGAGTGCTCACCACCAGCTTCTACCCCGCAGGGACTGTATGTCAGGGAGGACTTCAATGCTTTTGTGATGTTCAAGTTTGTACCTTTTTTATTGTTGTTGCCAGGAATGAGCCTGTGGTTATAAATTTGTCAACATGTTTATTTGACTCTATCACAAAAGGATGAAAATCCAGAAATAAAATATTTTTTAAAACATTTGAGTAGGGCTCCCCAACCCCCTCATCCCTTTCCATTCCCCCTACCACTGGTGCCATTGTTTTATGAAGCAAGTTATTGGTAGCTTGTGGTCAAATCCCAGAATGGAAAAAAGGAAAAATGACGGTTTTTTCTTCCCAAGGAGTTGGATGCTGTTCGAGGAGTCACCCCTGCTTCACAGCAGGCAACTTACCTTTCAGTGGCTTAAAATGGCAGACATTTATTTTTCCCTCATGTAAAGTTCGGTGAAGGTCAGACAACTCTCCTCTGCCCTGGAATCATGCCCTCCATACATCTAGTCTTCAAGGTTGGCAGGGAAGGAGAATAAAGAAATGGAAGAGACACACAGCTCCTTAACTTCCTGGCCTAGAAGGGATGAGTGTTGCTCACAGGCCTTTGGTTGGAACTAGTCGCGAGACTCCACCCTAACTCAAGGGAGACTGGGAAACACAAGGAAATGCATGGATGTTTCACAGACATCCCTTGTTTTCACCACAGTGTACTCTTGTGTCACTAAAAACCTCCTTATGCTTTTCTTCCTACCCTTAACCCCTCCCCAAGATCTGTAACTCATAGTCTCATTCAATTACTGAAATCCCAGTGCTCTGGGGCATGGGCAGTAGTCATGGTTTCAGTTCCCGATATGTCTCCTCTTGGACTGGAGACCCATAAACTAATAGATTCGTTTCATTTGTGCCGCCCACCCATGTCCTAGATAGATAGTGATAGAATAGCGGAAACACAATAGAAATAAACATTCCCATTGGGAAGGAAAGAGTAGAGATTCATCCAAATTACCATTCTTTAGCAATTCTGAAATATCACTGGGGCTAAGCTGACAGACACATGTTGGTCCAGGACAGTCCTGATTGCTGTCTGTTGTCCTTTTGGAGTTATTAATAGTGCCCCATTCTCTCCCCAGATCATACTGGCTTGGAGAGTAGATGATATGGTTACCCTGTGTAGCTGCTGAGAGGGCCCTGATGACGGGAAGTTGAGGAGATTCATGAGTATGTCAGGCCTCTGCTTTGGGAGAAGTGCCTCAGTCCATTGCTTCCACCCTTTGGGAGGGCTTCCTTGTTTATTTCTTCTTCAAATGAAGAGGGAAGCCTTCCTTGGGAGCTGCACAGTTTTCTCAGTCAATCCCTGTTAGTAGAAGATGGGGAGTCCACAGTCACAGTATCTTGGCCTATTGGATCATATATTTTGATCTATTCACTTCCAGTTAGTTCTAAAAGTCAATCACCTTCCTCAGTATTCCTTGTGAGATATAGTTCTTTAATCTTTATTTCTTTACTCTGTTTCCCTCCTGCACCTCTGCTTCAACTGACTGTTGGCTATGTTCAGGTCATTAGAAAAACAGATGGGCAGTCATTTCACCCGACTAAGAGGTTTCACTGGACCTTTGTGTCTCAAAGCCTTTTAAACTTCACACTCTTACACTTGAGATCTAAATATAGTTGACTTTTCCACACTGCAAAATTTCTGGATTTTGTTTCATTTCTGCTTGCAAATCCACCAGTTCTTCACTGAGCTTCTCTTTTTTAAACTACTTTACCAAACTCAGATAATGGTGACCAGTGTACATTACTAACATTCTGTTTTCTAACTTCTTTCCCTAGATTGACAAGTTCAGTAAGCACGTGCTCTGCTTACCAGTTTTTCCAAGGTGACAGCTTTACCAAATGCTTTGTCATTGCATAACATGGGTCTTTATCTTTCCTGCCTACAACATCAGTTTCCTCATTGCTTGTCTCTTGACTACAAAGCCAATGCTAAGCATTTTATTATTTTTTTTAATGGATAGACCCCACTTTATTTTCTTTGCAGTAATTAGTAACTAGCTTCTGCAACCAACACATCCCAACCTCTCACTGGGGTATCATAAGGTAGACTTACTTTTCATGCATGTAAAGGCCAACACAGACTGCACAGCCTCCTCCATCGTGTAGCAAGGTGGCATGAAACATACAGCTTGCAAGGCTGCTAGAGCAGTAAAGCACACTGGCTTTTAATGGCTTCAACCAGACTGTGAGGGAGACTGGAAAATGTAGAAGCACGTGCTTGGATAGTGAGCAATAACTGTCTCTGCCACAGAGGGAAGCATCTCATTTCACAGAAAACACTTTGACTTCAACTTGTTCTTAAATTGCAGGTTTACCTCCAACCCCTAGACCTTGTAGAGAAGATGAATTTAAGTGTAGCAATGGACATTGCATTTCTCAGCACCTGGTATGTGATGACGTCAATGACTGTGGTGACTACTTTGATGAAACAGGTTGCAGTAAGTAAATACTTGTTCTATACTTCATTGTAGAAACTGGGTTTATTTTATAAATGCATGGAATAGCTTAAAGGTGATGATAAGCATGTATTACCTTTAAATGTTCTTTGTGCTCTGAACTGCAGTCCTGCCTATAGCCTCCTGTTATCAAGAGTTTACACTCTACCAGACATTGTGCTTAACACTATATGTGTTATCACATCTCATCCTAGTAATTATCCTGTGAGTTAGGTATTTCTCTTTCTCTCTCAACCTTTCTCTCTCTTTTTAACCTTACCAATGAAAACCTTTCTTTTTGCCACAAAGTTGTTCAGTAGAATTTGGACTCTGATTTAACTAACTCAAAGCATATCCTCTTCCAGTTCCCTGGGTGCCTCTCCACGTCTTAGAGCTAGATATTTTATTAGTCTGCGTTTTATTCATCTTAAGCCAAATGCAGCATCCTCGGTGCTTAGAGGAAAAGCTTCTGAAGGAGTTGGTGCCCTCTCCACTCAGAGAACAATCCTGTCCTTCCTCTTGTCTATCAGTTGACTACCCATATGGGACACCTCTCTCCTCAGAGAGCCTTCCTATCCTTCCTACCTATCAATAAGTCTCTTGCTTTTCTGTAAAAAAAATAAATAAATAAATAAAGGGAGTTGGTAAATATGAGAGTGCCACAGGGATCTTGGAATGAATATTTATTTTTATTTTTAAAGTGGAGGGAGGACTTTGTGTCAGAAAAGAATGATGCATAACCAAGGAATAGAACTAGCTCAATATTGTGATAGAGATGTCAGAATGACTGTTTATACCTCATACCTTTATAGTCGTTTATCACTCTTATATGGTACTTTCACATTCCTTGTCAAATTTAAGTTCAAGTTAACCCCATTGTGTCACTTTTATTATGCCTGTTATAAAGGGCAGAGGACTAAGGAAGTTGCTTGAATTTATACAGAGTGGCAGAGGCAGAATTTTTGCAGTCCTGACTCCAGGCTGGCCTGTCATCCCTCTATCACCAGCTGTGGCACTTTGGTCACATACTCACCTCTCCTGTCCTCAGATTCTTCATAGAAAAAAGGAGGGAGTTCTTCAAACTTGAGGAGTCTGTGAGTCAGTTACCCTGGGTGGCTGTATGTGCTTTCAGCTTCTTGGGCTTCAAATGATTATTTTCCGAGGCATCCCATGGATTTCTTGGCAACTTTTCTTCTGTGTGGGTTACAGGATGATAACCTGTAGGAGGACGAATAGCCAGCCATAGCAAACTGAGTTGCCATTTATTCCATATACTTTCTCAGTGGGTTTGGAGTTTTTGTAGTAGTAAGGTGACATGACAGGATTTGCAGGACAGGATGGTATATTTGGGTTCTAGAAGTTTGAAGGATTTACAAGTTAGGATTTGGTCAAACAATAGTTTCTTCTTTAGTGGTTTGTACCAATAAAAAGACCCAGAATTGATGGCAGTAATTTTATGTCACATGCCATTTAATTAAAAACATGGTTTCTTTAAAGGAACTAAGTAGCACAGATGTTAATTTAGGTATGAAAGCATACCTTTTTAGAATCTAAGTGGATAGTGGAGAGATTGGATCCTCTGAAGGTGAGACAGGCAGTGGTGAATATAACAGGAAATTGACTCAGGATCTAACATTATATAACACACATTTGTGTAAATGGTATTCAGGCTATTACCAGCCTATTTTAAAATTTTTTTTATTACTTGATTTTTTTTTCTTACATCATTGTAGTCCTCACAGTTCTGCCACTCTATCCCCTATGTTGTATTCTTCCCTCCCCAGTTTTCAGAGGCCCATAATCCTTTAGGAAAGATCATGGAAAGGGGTCATCTTATGATGTCCTGTCATTTGTTATTGGTATATATTCCTTCTGATACACCACTTAATGTTCATTTCTGACTGATTTTCTATGATTTTATTTTTCAGATACTGGAAAAGAAAGATCGTGTGCAGAAAATCTATGTGAACAAAATTGTACTCAATTAAAAGAAGGAGGATTTATCTGCTCCTGTCGACCTGGGTTCAAAGCCAGTGCTTTGGACAGAAACTCCTGTGATGGTAGAGTAGATTTCCTCTAATTCCTACTAGTGAACCCTATACCTTTTGGGTTCTCCTTCACTTTCTTTTTAATAAACTACTGTTTAATTCCCTTAGTGGAACTAAACTCATGGTTCCAGCTCATAAAATTACTCAAAGATACCAATTGCTTTTCCCCTGCCTTCTTACCAGTACTTCACAGAGCAGAAGGCAGATAGCTCATCCTCAGTAATGTCTTTGAAATCAATATGATTTTTGAAGGCCTTGGTGATGATGGCTGCTTATTATATTAGTGTGTAAGGTCAATTTTTTTCTTTGACAAACACAAGTCTTATTTTCTTCATCTTGAGTCAAACAACATGTATTTATTACACACCTACTTTTTGCCAGACATAAATGAGTTCTAAGGTGTGGAGTTGGGAGGTAGCTTATCAAGATGGTAAGTGATGAGTATGACTTTAGATGTCCTTTTGATATTTGAATATTTTTTTTCTGATTCATGATGTGCTATACACAGGTGGTTGGAAGAGTTCTTTTGGGAACTGAAGTTTAAGATTCAGTTGAAAACCAAATCAGTGACTCCCATCCTTGAAGCTAGTTAGCATAAGGGGAAGTGGTACCAAACAGTAACAACACAACTGCTTCCCCAAAGGGAAAAATTTGTTCTGCTGTTGTATAGTTTTAATCTTGTCATCACTTACCAGCTTTGGACTTTGGGCTTAATCATATTCCATGCCTCAGAGAGTCTTTCTGAAAGATTAAATGAGTATAAAAACATGAAAGGGATGGGAAGCAGTATCTGAAACTTTGCAAGTGTTCTATATAGTTTGGTATCATTGTTTATTTTGTTCATCCTTATTGCTTGTGAGTATAGATTTAAACCAAAGCACAGTCTCTGAGGAATGAATGGGAACAGCTGTTGCATATTTGGTTTTATTTTGCCTACAGACATCAATGAATGTGAGCAATTTGGGGTTTGTCCCCAAATCTGCCATAATACCAAAGGAAGTTATGTGTGTTCCTGTGCCGAAGGCTTTAAGTCTATGAGTGATCACTATGGACAACGGTGTGCAGCTGATGGTATGAGGGGTTCACGGAGGGATTTGTTGACTTTCAGAGAAACAAATGATGATGAGTGTCATATACCAGAAAATGAACCCTCAAGAGTATTAATTTTAATTCACCTGCTAATTCTCTTCCCACATTCATCCAACCTCTTCTTTGCTTTCTTCCCCTGCCTGATTAAAGCAATAACTACAACTCCCCAATGCATATATTGGAATTAAAATAAGAGTCAAGTGTTACTTATTACTTTGAACTTAATCTTTTGTCCTCCTTGGTTAAAACTTCCAAAAGTGGACAATGTGTCACCCTCCAGAAGATTCAAACAAAAGCTGGTCTCTAGATGGTCAGGAGCAGAAAGAAATTAACCAAGCCCCTGTAGCCCCCACTCCATGAAATCAAGGGTCGAGGCCCTGTAATCCAGGATGGGTCACAAAAACAGTCACATTCAATTGGGCCAAATCAAGGACTTTCTCTTGACAAATAATATTTTATTGTTCATGGACTCACTGATTACCAACTGAAAGAATCTTGTTCATTCATGACTTCAATCATTAGTTCTACATTTTAATACCAGTGTCAAAATCAAACCTGATAAAAAGCAGTAAAATTATAGCTAGAAATGACAAAAGAGAAAATAATGTAACTATGAAGTATTAATGTCAAAATTTCTAGAAGGCTAATCTGAATTAGTGTATTGCAGATATATGTTTTAATGACCTTACAGATTTGAATTTGAAATTTTAGAACTTTTAAAAACTTGATAAGAAAATAGCATTTTATTTTGAGAATTAAGGGTAAAATAGCAATTTGATTTCTTAATACAAATTGAACTTTAAAGTAGACATTTTACTAGATGCTTAAGTATTTTATCCTCTAAAATTTTTGATACTGGATGAAAACTCAGATAAAGGCATTTGAGCAGCTGGTTTGGTAATTAAGCAGCAAATTGAAAAATGTTTAAATCTTTTAACTAATGAGGTAACTGAAATAAATTAGAATATTCATATAAAACATAATGTCAAGATAGAGGAAATACATAAGATGAATTTTTAAAAGTTACTTAAATTGGATTCAGTTGACATTATGCAAGTAAATAAACTAAAAATTAATCCAGGCAATCCACCCCAGGATGAGTCATCATTTAAATAGCTACTTTAGGTTAAAAAAAAGAAAAAAATCGAAATCAAGAACAAGCTGTTTTTTGTCATTATTTAGAAGCTATATTGGGTCATGGAGTTGATTGCCTGCTAAAAGAATAAAATTTGTCAGTAAGAGTGAGGAATGAGTCTTGCCTTGCTGTAAGGTGTTGCCCATTGAGGACAAAGAACACAGAACGGATTATATCCTTAGCAGAAATGTTAGCTTTTCACCTGAAATGGAGACAGTACTCACAGTCATGGAATTTTGAATCAAATTGGGTAGACAGCTCTAAAGATTAGCAGAGAGAGCCATATTCTTATGAGTGGGGAAGGATACCTGCTATTTTGTATCTTATTTTATATAAAAAAAAGTTTGAGTAGAATTCAAACAGATAAAACAGCTATCATTTTTTACAGGTAACCCTCCTTTGCTGTTACTGCCTGAAAAAGTGAGAATTCAAAAATACAATCTCTCCTCTGAGACATTTTCAGGTTTTCTTCAAGACAAGGAACGTATTCAAGCTATTGATTATGATTGGGATCCCGAGGGCATAGGTCTCAGTGAGTATGAACCTTTGCATCTGCTATTGATTGTAATTGAATTATAAGGTGGTGAACTCAGGGAATTTATTTTTTAATGAGTGAATTTTCTTCTATGAGTAGAAGAGGAAACTACTCCTATCCTATGTGCTCCAGGTGACTTAGAGGCCATGGCCCCAGCCCACCTTTACAGACTCCTCCCCAAACCTTCTCCTGTTTCTGGGGATTATCTGCTTAACACCACCTCATATCCCTTGTTTAACATCTTTGTCTTTGCTTATGCAGATCTTGTTCTTCTCTGCCACTGCAGACTTGGAAAACTTCTACTCATACTAGAAAGACCCAGTTCAAATGTCACCTCCTCTATGATATCTTCTGTAATTCCTCCTGGCAGTGCTCATCCACGAGCCTGTAGCTTTTATACATAATTATACTAAAGCATGTGTTATGTTGAGTTATATCTGGGTATACACACACTTTTCTCACTGCCTATTAACTATGTGCTCTTTGGAATCAGTGGTTGAATCAATCAATTCATTTTTACGTGTCTGTCACATGCCCAAACATCTAGTATGTATGTGTGCTCAAAAAGTTTAGTTCAATGAATGAAGAAGTAAATAATGATTATCATTGCTTCATAGTTCTGTGTGATATGTGGGAGGTGGTAATAGAGCAGGAGTCAGAAAAGTTGCCTTCTTTGCTTGTCGCCATCTACTAGTTTTATGAACTCCGACCTGCTTTATGTTCTTATCATGAAACTACCTGTGTCTCTTGCCTCTGCAGGTGTTGTATATTATACTGTGCTTGGGCAAGGCTCTAATTTTGGTGCTATCAAACGTGCCTATCTCCCCAACTTCGAATCTGGCAATAATAATCCTGTGGTGGAAGTTGACCTGGGCCTGAAATACATAATGCAGCCCAAGGGGTTAGCTGTGGACTGGGTTGGAAGGTAAGTTTATCACACATTCCCCACTTGCTTATTCTGTTTTCCTGGTCAAATCCCCCTACTTTTGGCCATGGCAAAGGTGTTGAACTTGTTGGGATATGAGTCCACTCAACCACTGTACAGTGGACTTTACTTGGGCTTGTTTCTAGATCCAGCAACTGCCTCTGATGTGTCATTAAACATGATCATCTCCTATATTCTCTATTTCAATATTCCTGTATTCTGTGTGTGCCATGAAAATTGTGGGAAAGCATCAAGTCAAGATTCTATATTATATCTAGGAGAGTATTCTTTCCAACAGAGTTCTAGATTCCAAAATTAACTTTCATTTTGGCAGCATTGTTCATTTTGTGAAGAAATGAGACAGTCTTATAGTTCTAGGAAAGCAATTTTGAGATGAAACATTCATCTCTGTGGTAATTATTTCGAGGTAGAACGTTTCATATTTCATATCTTGTATACATTTAGCTATGTTGCCTGAACAGATTGGAAATTTGAGTTTTCTGTTTAATTTTTGCTTTTTTATTCATAGAGGTGTTGGCTTAGTTTTACTTTTTCAGACCTTCTAATAACCCTAGGACCAGAGCCACACATTGTAGATGATAAGAAGCTTAAGTAGCTTTTTCACCAAGTAGAGGCATGAGATGGATACTGATAGGGAAAAATCAGTTAACTTATTCAAGGAAGAGCCTTCCACTGATGAGACATTTTCTTCAGAGTGGAGAAGTGATTACACTAGAATCAGGGTTCAAACACTCATTGACTCCCCTATGGCCTTGAAAATAAACAAATAGTGGAGAAATGTTTGAGAGGGAAGGTCTAGGATTTGCTATTCTTTGAGAGAGTGGGGAGTCATTTGTACCATAAATTAATTTTACCTTTTAACAAGCTTGTCTGGTACTGCAGGAAGACTTGAAAACAACTAAAAGACTTGAGCATCTCCAAAGAAGTTAATTAGGTTTCACTGTGCCTCAGGCTGCTGGTGACTCATGTCAGCATCTTCTGTCAGGAAACAAGACCTCAGACAGCCAGGAACTTGAAACTCCAGACTTCAACATTTCCTTCTGAAAACCAAGCTTTACTTCTTTTTTTAAGCTTTACTTCTTTCTTAGCCTTAAGGAACTTGTAAATTAGGAAAGTGATGGAACTCTTTCTGCCTGTAAAATACTGAGACCGGCACTCTTAGAAGTGGAATAAGAGCAGGATAGCATGATGGAGTTAAATGTTTTGAAAGGCTGCTTCTTCTTATCCTTGGAACTGATGGCAAATTCCTACTAATTCTAAAATGGTTTTTGGCTGAGGAGGTAATAGACTCACAGGGAAGACAGAAGAAGACAGAATTTAAGAAAAACCAGGGCCAGTGCCTTATAACTCCTACCTGGGAGTGCATGTTACATAATAATGCCAGATATGAAGTCTGTCATCACTACTGATTCCAGTTGATTCAGTCCCCTGCATTTCTCCTCTGTTATAACCTTCCATAGATGTTCTTTTGGTTGACAAGACTGGAGCAGGCTTGAGAGAGGAATATTGTTTGGATTCTTGGTATCTAATTACAGGTCTTGCTGGCTGCAACCTGTAAAATAATTGCTTTCTCTTATTTTCAAACCTCTTCTCCAGAAATGACCAATCTAGACATTCAATTGTGTAATTTTGTCCCTATAAAATCAGGCACATTTACTGGTCAGATGCCAGCAGTAAACGGATTGAAGTGGCTAAACTCGATGGAAGGTACAGAAAGTGGCTGATTTTCACTGGACTAGATGAACCCGCTGCAATGGTTTTGAATCCCAAACTGGGGTAAGTACTTGGAGGAGAATATTTACTTCCTGAATATTTCCCACTGAATTTTCCAAAAACTACATGCTTCATTACTTTTTTCTCATTGTACATAAGTTGTTCTTGAACTTTTTTGGGGTGGCATCTATGTTCACAACCTTTAACATGCTCTAAAGATCACTTAGGACCAGTCGGACTTCGGGGCAGCACCGTCTAAGGGAAGGCCTCTGGCCACCGTCTTTCCAGATCACAGTTTGTCTAAAATCCACTCATTTTCCCAATAGAATTTAAGGATGGTCTGTACCTGATGGTTTGCCCCGGAAGCTGCAAGTAGTGACTAGTGAGCTAATTATGGCTCATTGACAGATTTGACTTGAGCTACACAGAGCTTTTTTTTTCAACTTTTTTGCTCACATTAAAAAAAAAAAATCTAACATCTCTCTCCCCCCACCTTCTCCTATATATATGTGCACACATACAAAAAATTTTTTTTTACTTATTTTTGCATGGAAGAACTGGGGTAGGTCAGAAGGGCAGGGGGCGGGGGTGAGAGGATTCACCTGAGACAGAGTGGGGAGCAGAACAGGCAGATCTACTGAAATACACTGTTGAGGGGAGCAGTAGGCGAGACAGGAGATGTCTGCTGTGCCAAGTGGGTTAGTTCTCTGGCTGGTATCGAATTCAGGCCTTCATTATGGGCCACTGTGGTGGTAGTGCTGAAATTTAATCCCTAGGCCACGAGGGAGACCCTCTCCTTGCATTGTAATCATTCCTCAGCACATGCTGGTTTTCTTGCAACCTGGGAGCCCTTTGCATGAAGACACCAGTTACTTACTGTGGTAGCCCTTGATAACATCTATATTTTGGACTTGAGAAACTAAAAGAAATGTAAAGTATACCTTCCTTGACTCAGCATTACCTAGATCTTGCTCACTCCAATACTTGATTTTCATAACTACTCTGTTCCACTCATTTGCATTACCTGTGTGATCCTTTCTGTTTATTTGAAGTGGTGCAATTCCTGGTCTACACCATCCTTCAATGTCAGGTCATCTTTATTTTAGCAAACTCTCTGCAGTTAATGTTGAAATTGATTGCAAAATAATACATTTTAGGAGTCAGAATGTAAGCTACATGAGGACAGAGATCTTTGTTTTGTTTTCTGATCCATCTCAAATACAGAGCATTGCCTCCCACACAGTAGACGTTCAGTAAATATATCTGAAGAATAGAATGATTTTTGTAAATATATTTTATAGGGTTGAATGTGTGTCCTTAGACAGGGCAAGCCAGTTTGTATTGAAGAAGTACAGTTTTCAGCAATGATAGGCCACAGATGCTCTTGCTCCCCCTTTCTTTCCTCGTCTTATACAAAACATAAAAACAGCATCACTTAGCAGCCAGGCCTCTCTGAAAGCCAGTTTATTTCCCTGCTGGCAGTCCATACTCTGCTAAGTGGAGAAGTTCCACTAGAGGAACTGTGACAATGAAGGGAACCTTTTGTTACAGGCTTATGTACTGGACTGACTGGGGTCGAGAACCTAAAATCGAGTCTGCCTGGATGGATGGGCAGCATCGAACCATCCTGGTTCATGAGGACCTTGGTTGGCCAACGGGCCTTTCTATTGATTATTTGAATCACGACCGGATATATTGGAGTGACTTTAAGGAGAACACGGTTGAAACCATAAAATATGATGGAACTGACAGGAGAATCGTTGCACATGCAGGTTAGAAGTGAATTTGAATTTAATATATTAAATAATCAGTTAATGTATTTCCACTCTCTATCAATTTTCTGAAGGATTCCTGACCTTAGGAACTGGTCATATCACACCCTCTAAACCCAGCCGCTGATCTAAATAGAAATAAATTTATGAGCAATAAAATGTATTTTGTTGCTTTTACATAATTAAAAAAGAATATATCCAGCTGCAGATATTAAAGTGACTGGATTTCCTGTTAGGTTGCTGTGATAGAGGACGGGTTCATGTGCACAAGCGGTGATCCATGTCAGACAGCGGCTGGACTTGTTATTGTGCTAGATTCTTATGACCCACAACTGGAATCATCTAGGGGAGGAGCATTTTATTTTCTTATCCAGAATTGCAATGGTATATTGACCCAATGATTTCCCCATCTGAACAGTGGTATCTTATGTTCCAAGGCAAAGAGAAAATTTCTGCCATGTAGATTGTTTTTGCAAAAATTGAATCAGTAACTTAAAAGCAAGCAAGCAAGCAAGTCCTCTACAATGGGTGCCAGCCATTAGGCATTAACCTAATTTTATTTTGTCATCCTGATCTCCCAGTGCAGCACAGTTTTGTGTTACATATACAAAAAAGTCTGCTTGAATGTTCCTGGAATTGCGTTGTGTTTGGGATGAATTCATGCAGAGTGCCTCTGATATAGAAGTGGAACTGAGATATTTTCTTTTCAATAACCTTGTTTTATTTTGTTTTCCCCCTATGGCTAAGCAGCCGTTTCCCCTTACAGTCTGGACATCTTCGAGAGCCATTTATACTGGGTATCTAAGGATAAGGGAGAAATATGGATGCAAGATAAATTTGGGCGAGAAGAGAAAGAGAGACTGATGATAATGAGTCCTTGGCTAACTCAAGCTCGAATCTTTCATCAACATAGATATAATGTATCAGGTAATCACCAACCTTGGAATAAGATGTTTCTTATTATCTAGAAACCTTATTTCAAATGAATGGCTATATTATTAGAAAATGGTAGTGGATAATAATGGACTGATCGCTTGATGCAAAAGGTGTCTGTGTGTTGCATGTATGTATTTTAACCATTCTGACCATTTTGGAGTGGACACACAATAAGCTTAAGTATCATACAGGAATTGGCTGGAAATGCAGACTCTCTGGCCCCACCCCCATCCTTTTTATAAGATTGTGAATTTTCGCAAGTTTCCCCACGTGATTTCTCTCACATTTAAAGTTTGAAAAGCTCTGTTCTAGAAAGCTTACAAAATGGTAATGGGGCAGACTTGCAGTGAGTTTTTGGAATATATTTTACTAATTTTATAGCTAGTTATTATCTATGGTTACATTTTAATAGAGAATCAAGATCACAGAATGTTAATTGCAAAAGGGAGTTGGAGATAATATAATTATGGATAAGTTATAATATACACTAAGGTAGAATTCAGAAGACTCTAGGAAGACCTTTTAACAGTCTGTCCCAGACCAATTTAAATCTGATTTCTGTGACTGGACATAAATATTTTTTAATATATCCCAGCTGATTCTGATAATCATAGCTCTAAATTTTGTTGTCTTGCAACTAAGGAAAATGGCTGAAGTCTAAAAGAAAGTTCTTTTTGGAGGGTGGAGGTGGAACTCAAATCCAATATGTGCTTTGGGTGGACCATAGATGGTGATATATCGAAATGTGAGTAATGTCAAATTTTGATAGAACAGTGGGATCTTACTGGCCATTTGAACCAGCTTAAATTGCTTAGATTAGATTTTGAGTCACAACGTAAAGTAGATAAATACCTACTTTTCAAACCTGCCAGAACAATAGAGGAAATAAAGGAAGACAATGGAACATGTTGAGTGATATAGAAATGGGATAGAGAGCATGGCAGTGGGGGGAAGGGGAGAGATGGCATCTCTTGTGGGGCAGCAGGGGATGGTAGTAGAAATGAGAGCAAGTAGCCAGGTGGCACATGGCCTAAAGTTATTGGACTGTTGCCTGGGCTCTGTGTTACCTGGCACAGTTGCAACTCAGTTGGTGGGCAGATCTTTGCTGTAGTCATTCCCTCCTCAAAACCTAACTACTGTTCTCTGTTTTCCAGTGCCCAACCCCTGTAAAAATGTCTGCAGCCATCTCTGTCTCCTGAGGCCTGGAGGATATAGCTGTGCCTGTCCCCAAGCTTCTACCTTTATGGCAGGGAGCATCACTGAATGTGACGCAGGTAGGGCCACTGCCTGGGCAGCCACTGGGACCTGGGAGAGCTCTTCTGCCTTCTATTTTTTTTAATTTTTTATTTAATTTTTAAACTTATATCCTTTACATTATTGTGTATTCCCTGTAGGTTTCCCACCACCAATTCACCTGTGAACCATCACCATAGTGCCTTATGCTCTTTTCTCCCCTATTTTGGTCTCTCTTCCTCTCCCTCCCCTGTAGAATGTCTCTTATTTATGGATGCCTGCTAGTTTTTGTTTTTGTTTTGTGTGCTATTTTCTCCTCCTGATCTCTTGTTTGGCTTCCCTATATTCCTCCTATAAGTGAGACCACTCGGTATTTTTCTTACAAGCTTCCCTACCTGTACTCAGCTCCCTCAGAGGCCTGAAGAATTCCTGTGTACTGGCTCCTTTGCAGAATAGAGTGGGGATGGCCAGAAGGTGGGATGAGAGATGTGGGAAATGCAAACAGAGCTGAGGGGGAATTAAGGGGTCAAAAAGAACTCAGACTGTAATGATTTCTGAGAATTATTTGCTGAGATCTGCAGAGATATCAACCTGGTCCCCTTAAATCTACTCTTAGTTGTTTTGTAAAGGCCTTTTGAAGAGTGAGTTTTCTATAAGGTTTCTTCTTCCTTTTTATATCCCATACTAGGTTTCTGTTATTTCAGAAGCCATTCATTTAGCCTGGAACTGGAGTTTCTCAAGGTTGGGAACCTGGTTCCTGAGTAAGGGGGGGGGGTGGTAGGACTTGACACAGTCCAAAGGGGAGCAAAGGGGAGGTTCACTGTATTATCTCATGTTCATTTCAAAGTTTTGACACCTGAAAAACAGGCCACTTTTTAAAAGGTACCTTATATTATGTTGTTGTGTCTGGAGACTGGAATAAAGAAGTAGTTGTTTAATTCTCATCCCAGATGCTATAGATGAGCTGTGTTAGACAAGACCTTTATTCAATGACTTTTTAAATTTTTTAAACCACAATATGAATTTATTGGAGGGAATCTGCTTCACAATAATATAAGCATGCAATTCAATTGGCAGTAAAGACAAGGTGAGGGTAATGAACCTCTTGGCAAAGTTTGGGAGACGCAGCTGGAATGGGAGAGTTCCTAGTATCTGCAGAGAGGGGGGTGTCACTCCTGAAAGCAAGTCTCCAGTGACTCTCACTGACATCTGGAGAAAGCTTCAGACCTAAGGGCATGAGGTCCATAAGCATCTCAAGTTACTTTAAATTTGGTGCCTATGTTTGTACCACTTTTTAGAGGCACATTATCAGGGTCACCTGTTAATTTTAATATAGGAGGGGCCTCTCAGATAAACAGCCAGATTTTTAATCTGCTCTTGCCTTTCACATGTCTGTTTCATCAACCTCTTCAAATATAAGAGGTTGCTTTTTAATTGATAACTTCATTAACCAATTGACTCCATTTTTCCATCAATCAGGGTCATTACAATGTTACTATATGTAACACCTTAATCAGAAATGACTCTTTTAAATTAAGCAGTTAATGTCTTGGAGGAATAACTAGTCTCGAGCTAGTGCCCAATGCTTGGAAAGCACGCTTAAGAAAATGCTGTAGTGGCCCATTTTACGATGGACAAGTTTGAGTCCTTCCCTCAATTTTAGCTGATGGGGAAATGAAGCGGTTAAACCACCTTTTACCACCAGGGGGACCGTGTGGTTAAATAAGACACGACCTTTTGGACTCTGCCCAAGCAGGGTGGAAAAGTTGGTAGGTTTGAAGAATGAACTCAGGAAAAAACTACTCTCTGCCTCCCTTCCTTTATCCCCACGCTCATCCCAATGCTACTGGGTAATATTGTCAAGAAGACAATAATTTGAGCAAATCAAAGATTTCAAACTTTTGAGATTTGTCCTATGATGTCCATGGAACAAATTCTGCCATTTCTTGCAATTTCACATTGTTAGAGTTGTCTAAGTTGTCACCTCATTTACATTTTTTACCACCTGCATTATATTAAGATTCTTATTTAAAAGAACTTCAACCAAGGTAAGCGCATCAGTGACAGTAGTCATTCCACATGGAATCGTGGTTTGTTCATCAATTAATTTGTTAAGTATTTGAGTACTTACTATATGCTAGGCACTGTTCTGAGTGCTGGAAATAACAGAAGTGAACAAAATGAACAAATTCCCTTCTCTCATTGAGCTTATCATCTAATAGGACAATAAATAGAGAACCCAATAATATGTAATGTCAGGTGATAAAGGGAGAAAATGAAAGCTGGGTGAGAGGAATGAGGAAGGGTGGGAGCAGGGTTGTTTTTTAAGATAGAGTTCAGGGAAGGTCTCTTTGAGAAAAGACTCAAATTGTGGGACTGAGCCAGAGGTTATCTAAACTCTTTAAATAAAAACATATGGAATGAATACATATTTTCTAGGTATGAGACATTGAAACACTAATGACCCATCAGGCACATTCAGGGCATATTATTTGGGGTCTGAACTAGGGCAGGGACCCAGAACAAGAGCAATTTAAGAGAATTTTAAACATGTGGAAGTCTCTAGCCAGTCTGTTAAACTCTATGTATCTGTATCTATGTGTATTTGTTGATCGCTAATGGAACCTTTAGTTGAAGTTCAAAGTGTTGTAAACTCTTGATTTTAATTGAATTTGTGTAGGAGAATTCTGAAAACTTCATATGAGACTGTGAATGGCATTTGCTACAAGTTCCCTTTTAACTATTAATATGTCTAGAACCTCTAGCATTGGTGGGGGTGGGAGGTGGTGAATGCTACAAACTGTTCCTTTCTATCAAATGTATGCTAGGCTTTAAAACCTTATTATTGATAGTGAAATTCATCTGACTTAAGGGGATGGTAAAGTTTTGATAGGGAGTCTAATTAGCTGACCCTACCTCCCCCGCTTCCACC